>JACEFZ010014219.1:0-42775 GCA_014155875.1 Cepaea nemoralis
GGGGGATTCCCCCGGGGTTACCCCTTTGCCTTTCGGTCTCCCCACTAAGTGTGATGAAATTACAGCCTCAAACTGCAGACCGGTGTCATAGAGACACTCAACTGGTTGTCCGTTCACAAGTACCGTTTCTACTACTGGTGGTTTTTCTGAATCATTGTTCCCAAGATCCCTCCCTTCTACTTCCTTGTGAGACCCTTCCCCGGTTTCTACAAGACAAGCAGCATAGTGAGAGTCTTTCTGTTTACGCCGGCAATCAACCGTATTGTGTGTGGGAGATTTGCAATAGGCGCACCACTTTTCACTCCACTTTCTTTTAGGAGATCCAGGTGGACTCTTACCAGAGGGTTTCTTAATAGGAACTTTCTCGAAAGGATCCTCCTTCTTGGTGTGAGCTGTTTTAGGGTTCTTCTTCTTTCCAGACCAGGTGTCTGGTGGTCGGGGATTGGGTTGTGACAATTCCCCATTATCCCCATGAGCTAGCACATACCTTTCCGCCAATGTGTTGACTATGTCTAACCTTTCTGCCCCATTTTCAAGCAAGAAGGTTGCAATGGCTTAGGCATCATCCTCTTCATTTGGTCCACGACCACTAATTCTTCCAAACTTTCATAGTCGTTAGCAAATCCAGCTAATGACATCCACTTCAAAAGGTAAGACTTCAGTCTGACACTGTAGGCTGCGAACATCTCTCCTGGCTCTCTCTTCGACTTTCTGAACTGCTGTCGGTATGTATGGGCTGTCATCTGGAACCTTTTCATAATGCTTTTTCCAGAGCCTCATAGTCATTCTCCATACCAGGTGGTAACCTTGAGTAGACCTCGTACGCTGTCCCCCTCAGGCCCTGTGAGAGTTTCAAGTTCCATTTCCCACGTTCCAATCCCATAGCCAAAGCCATCGACTGAAATCTGTGAAGATACTGGTCGATCTTATCTTTGTGTTCATCGAACGGGAGTAATGGGAACTTCATTGCCTGGTATGGACCGCCACTAGAAGATGTTGAGGTCAGGGAGAACAGCGCCTCCCACTGCACCCTCGGTTTCCTTGGCAGTTTGAGCTTTTAGCTCCAACTCCCTCATACGGAAGTCATGGTCTCTCTGACTGCCTGCTCGGCCTCCCTTTTCTTGGCTTCGCGCACAGCCTGTCTGAAGTCTCTTTCCACTTCCTGCACATATTTCTGTAACTCCGCTCCATCATAGCCCATCTCACGCCCTGTAGCCTGTACGTCAGCGACATTAAACCCAGCTGATGCCATCCTAAACTCAGAGGGTAAGGGAAGAGGTAATTGTCTATTAAATTGCACTTACAAGTACACAACAAGTTACATTACACGACCACAACACGTCGTATGTCGGTCAGTCTGTGTCAGGAAGAGTATAGACAATAGCCAGGCACGGTAGGCAGAACCTATTGATAGTAGACAAGGATATCTGTCCCCTATCACTAAATCAGCCAGAACTCCACCAGGATTTCAAATATCCCGCGACGTGCCCCCAGAAATTGTAACAAGCTACGTGGAGGGTCCCAAATAGCCCTATCACAATATTTCAAAATTATTCTCTTTATAGCCCTGGCTGGGATAGGTCTTTACCTGCCAACCCTCCTCCGTTTTCCCCGGACTCACTGTCACTCTTTCTTTCGACCTAAGGACCTATTTCCTGCTGTGTTCTTCTGGCTGATCCATATATATAACACAGTGCTCGTTGGAATAAACTAAAACTGGATTTATTAAATCAATACAGGACAGCACAGAAAAACATCAAGGCAGTTAACACAGAAAGTTCTAAACAGACACAACACAGATAAAGTTCAGGCATAGAGCCTCAGGTTGCCATAGTCACAGACCCAGCTTCATATACTGTCCGATCTGTCCACATACATCTCACCACGTGTGCCAGAATCTCCTTCCTTCCCGGTACTTGGGTGTAAGTTCAACAGGCTTCTGTAGAATCAAATCCACTGGTTTTTGAGGACTTCCATTGAATTATGGTTTCCCATAATGGGAATTGTTCATGGAATTAACATAGATATGTGTCTTTCAATGTCCGGTACAAAATGGGTATGCCGGATAATCATGCGTAGACTCAGCCTAGAAATCAACTGCTCTCGGGCCTATGTCACTGAAAGGACCCGAGATGCACCATTACTGCCAATTGTCATTTTCTCATGGTATGCAGGATAATCATGCGTAGACTTAGCCCAGAATTCAACTGTTCTCGGGCCTATGTCATTTCCTCAAGATATGCCCTTGCCTCTCTCTCAGAGTTAGGCACACCATGTGTGATATGGCTAATACATTGACCTGTCTTCATCAGACGTATTTGGCTCTAGCACAGAAGCTGTGTGGATACTGTCCGATTTAGTCACGTCCAACAGAAGAGGACCCTGGAGATGACAAACAATATTGAGCGACTGGGCGGACTCATGCATCACACAATCCTGAGGACCAATAGGGTCTCAGTTAATATATTTGACATATAGGATCTCTACCCAATGCATTATATACGATACCCGAATGAATGGGCCTGACCTGTCAGGTAGCCCCTGGATTGGCTACGTCCGGGCTTGAGTAGACCTCCAGCTTGTAGATGTCAGGTTGTCCACCCTAGGAACGTTTTGTCTACAAGACACACTTTCCACACTCATACCAAGCCTTTATTATTATTGGGCACATTCATTTCCATGCTTTCCTCTCACTTGCAAACCAGGCCTTTCTCGCAACCAAGATCTTGTGGTGTGGTGCGCCTAGTAATCTGTGTGTTTCTCCCCGTTAACTAAATATAGTATAGTAGTGGGGTTATATGGCACACCGTGTAGTTCCCCATTCCCAGCAAGAATATGAAAGAAGATACTACCCCTCCCGGCCGCCGCTCTCGACTGAGCTGTCGCCCCAATGTACCGGCATTGCCCTGCACATGCCATAGTGTAGATGAGTTCAGGTTCTCTCAGTGAGATAGAGGAGTCCATTATCCTCCCGACATCATCCTATCGAGTGACAGACGAAAGAGATAGTCCTGTGGCTAGCCTCTTCTGGCTCAAGAAGATAGATCATAGATTACCATAGCTATCCAATGATGATATTTCACAGAAAGATGACAATATGCCCAATTCAAGCCGTAGAAAGAAAGATAGCAACAGCTCATCTGACACCAAGAACAAATGAAATCCTCTGTGGAGATATATTGTTCAGATTCATTTCCCCGGCTATTCCCAGAACAAAACACCTAGTTAGATTGCCAACGGTCAACCAACTCTTCATTTGTTATGATTGGCTTTTCGCCAATTCATCTTCCCCCTCGAGACAAAATACATTTATAAGTCCAGGTCTGGCTGGACCACCCACAACTCAAGTATTACCTTTCCACTACCTCAGTAGTATGTTGCATCTCTGTCGTAATCTTTAAATCACTTGACATGCTGCAACTATCAAACGGTAGGTGTTGGCACGGCCATCAATTGACCAGCAGCTGCACCAGTGCACATTTGACGCAAGGCGCTCCATCGGGACTACCCGAAAGGAAAGACAAATATATACTCGCTCCATGTAAAGATTGTGGTATGAAGATAACCCAAAGAACCATCTTTCATGGAGATTTGAGCGAACAAGAGAACTGAGAGCTTCCGAAAGCCGTTTCCCCCTGTTTACCCAAAATAAAAGAATGCATAAGGACATGGGCCACTGGCGTTTCGCTACACTTATCTGAAAACACCGTGTGTCGATCTTAGTCTAAGCATTATATTATTAAGGACGTTTGTTTGTGTATGCGTTTGTTTCGACTCGTTAATTGTTTGTAATTCCGCTTGGACAAAACAATTGCAGGTCTGTCACAAACTCAACATTTTGTTCTGTAATACTTTCCAGCTGTCGTAACGCAGCCTCCGTCTCCATTCTAATACTTAAAGTCGCGGTATCATACTCCAGACTCTTTTTTTACACAGCTTCCCATAACCTTTGGAATGACGCACTGCCCGTTGCACTTACTTCGCACCACAGACCTATCATTGGATATTAATCCTTGGGCAAGAGTTGTCACTTTCAGCTGTTACAAGTAAGTCTTCATCTTACCCGCTGTCCGTTTCCGATACCCTCGATCCAAAGTGACGATCACTTCATGTAAAACTGCTCTATAGGATCTCTGTGGCGAAGAATGTCGGACGCGGTGCGTAATCCCGTATACCCACGATCGAAACATAGCTGCGCGCGATTTGGCAGCAGGCAGCGTTGCGTTGGTTTTGTGTTGGTATCGGTGCCGGTCGCTCCGAAAGTAATGGCAAACTACTGAACGTAAACTTGCCAAGACATCACAGCGGCAGAAATGCTGGTGTTGACTGCGATGTCCTGTAAACAGGATATGCCAGAAAAAAAAATAATAAAAAAATAGGGCTGCACCATGTTGCATGCCATTTCCCGCACTATCTTACTCTTTTCACAGACATGTCTAACCATATCTTCATCCAGTACATCCAAGATCTTCATGTCTTTAACCTGTCTTCCCTGGGGTCACTCATTTCTAACATAAAGGGTGTTTCTTTCCGGTGCAACCAAAGGGTACATCTGTGCCCGTATATAGACTGCAGACATTGGGTGCTGGATGTCTATCATTATCGAGGGAATTTTGTCTATTTCTGTCAACGTGTGGTCCTTGGCCAGCTCCTTCACACCGCACGCTCTGAACCTCGGGGAGGAAAGGAGAAACCTGCTCACCCCAATGTACTTTGTCATCCAGTATGCCACCTGAAACACGTTCGCTATCGTCAGTTGGCTGGATAAGCCCGTTCTCAGTAAACCCCATGTGCAGTGCTTAGATCACTGCAGCGGACAAACCACCTTAATAGCCTCTTACCATATGTTTTGTGCATCTTCGATTAGTGCACATGTGTCCTTCTATATTTTAGCGTTCATCTGAGAAGGCCAGAGTCATAAACCCTATCCAGAGATAACAAACTGAGTGTGTCGTCTTCGGCTAAAATCCTACAGTTCTCAAGTCAGGGACCAACACCTTATATTCAAGTAATTTATCCGCCTTAATTCTGTAAGTGTAATTATTTGTAGATTTATGTACTTTTTGGTTTTTAAGTACTCATGTACCACGATCTCTTTTGTCTCTACACGCTTCTACGTGTATCAATTATTTTATTTATTTGCTATTTCTGGTTACATGCGTGTCTCCATATTTTCCTTGTCTGTTTATTTTGAAGTTTTCGCTTGCCGGTTGAGAACGCTCTATACGCGATGGGCCAGCTATATTTGGCTCCGGTTTATCTCTCGCAGTATCACATCACCATGTGTGATTGTATGCTGTTTTATGTTACCTACTGCTGATGTTGTTCCTGGAACCATTAGAAATAAAGACCTGTATCAAATAGCAGACACTTCTGAAGACAAGCGAAGTAAATCGCCCATCATCCTCAAACCAGGTTAGTTCAGATATCCGGGACATTATTTTAGCAGTAGTTTTTTTTTAAAGAGATATTTGTTCTCTAATGCTCGGCTCTAATCGTTGCTGTTGCCTGGGTGAAAGTTTTTATTGTTTAACAAACTGTTGGCAACGTTATCACTGTTTGCCTGTTAACTAACAGAATGGATGCCACGAGACCGTGGTCTCTGCTCTGTTTAAACTGAAACATTCCAACGACATCGCTAGGGAATTTAACTAGGTTCGACAAATACGTCAAGACCGAACTGTATATTAACCATTTCATTCATTAATGTACATTGAAATATGTCCATGATATATTCCTGCGATGTTTCACTTATCAATCAACGTAGATTCGCTTGTAGCATGCCAGCAGCATTTAAATCATCATCATTGTCGTCCTCCCTCCTTCGCCTCTCCTTCTTCTCCTACTGCTTCTTCTTCTTCTTCTTCTTCTTCTTCTTCTTCTTCTTCTTCTTCTTCTTCTTCTTCTTCACACCCTCTCCTTTTTGTCTGCGTTCTATCTCACATGTCTGTGTCTTATGCATATATCATCATTATCATAATCATCATTAAGTGTCTTGCTGACTGACATGGGTCATCATGCGTCTCCAGATCTTGTAGTCTCCAACGGCATGCATCAGTTCGTGCAGTGACACTCAACTGTCAAGAATGTTCTCTCGATGTCTTCCAGTATCTCTCTTTCTACAACTATGTCCAACTGTCACAATATGTTATGATATTTCTCTATTTTTAATATGGCCAGAATGCAATGACTTCCTGATGTAGAAAACTCAAAACTATGTAGACAAAGTCTAATATCAATAAAGGACACATTTTACATAATGAAATAACACATATAGAAGATGTATTTATAAAAACAGATAATTTGAGATGACCACAAGCACAATTCTTGGATTATTACAATCATATATATGTGAAAAGGAGGGGGTGGAATTTGGCACCAGATTCTGAGAGAAACTTTTTCGCAAAGCTTCATGTAAAAATTTTTTTTTTAAAGTGGAGTTACTCTCATAATAAGCCAAATTGACAGAATTTTCACTGAGTAAAGTTGTCTCAACGGATAATTTGGGAGTAATTAATGTCACTATAGACAGCGAAATGACAGAAACAAATACTACTAATCTATATTGTGCTAATGGTTTCATCACTATAAATAATGTGACAGCAGTTCTCGGGAGAATGCGTGTAAAATCAAAGCAAGCATATTTCTTGGACTCTTATTAGATAGCTTGAAGAGGAAACAAAATTAATAAATAAGAAAATATTCTACTTGATTTACTTGACTTCACTGACAATAATTAGCTTATTTTATTAAATTATGAATCTTTAACTAGACTTTGCCTTTGCAGAGAACATTGGGACTCAAAGTTAGACTTAACTGTAGTCACTAGTGGTCTGACCAAAGCAAGATGAAAAATAAAGAAAAACATCAACACATATCATTTTCCCATTAAAATATTACAATAAAACTATAAATTTAATAAAATGATGAAAAACCTATTTGTTTTCAGCAAAGCAAACTGGTAGGCATTCTACATAGAGATGGAAAGCATTTTACAAATCTATGCAATACATGCTGATGTTGAAATACTTTCGATAAATACCATAGAAAGGTATATACATGTAGCTACCAATCATATACTCCATTTCTATATGCCCATTTATGTACATCCTGTCTACTGAAAGAAATTTCCGGAAACGTGAAGAAAGAACACGATCTGTTGGTGGATATTTAAATGCATTGCAATACAAAAAGAACGAAAGCTTGTATCACAAAAGTATAAATGCTAGGTGTGGACTGCCACGTCCTGTAAACTATATGCAACTAACTTTTACTGCAGTGTCAGGAGCTGTGAGCTACAAAGAAAACCAAATATAGAATATGTGACTCAATGCAGTGTACCTAAGGTAAGCAAGTATAGGGAGTTTTCGTGGCGAAGTGAACAAGCCGTCTGCCTCGAGCTCCGAAGATTGTGGGTTCGATTCCGGGCTACGACTTTCGGTTCGCGGGTGCATTTTTCTTGGAGACTCCTGGAGGGTCGTCGCCGGAGCTACGAAGTTCGTGCTTGGTGCGATACTTTTTGCGGGCCGCCCTGCGGAAAGAGACCGAGTCATATGGGATAAAACCCGGAGCAATGAAGTAGATCCTCTCGACTTTTAAGACTTCTTGTTAGCATGTACAGGATCCTGTTCCACGCCTGGAGGCCTGCTGTGTATATGGTGCTAGACTCGTGTTTGTCTAGACCAGGCGGCACTCGGTGGCTGATGTGGTCAGCCTCACCCCGGCACCCTTCACTTCCCTGAGACATTTCCTGGCACCCATTTTAGGCTGGGTCAACCCGGCAGCCCAGGTCAATGTTAGAACATCCAGAGTCAATGAGGATTCGAAAACATGGCCACTGTGCTGAAGACAAGCTTGTTGGGCACGGCGCTACCGTGACTCACATCAGTAGGTTGTCTTTCTCATCTGAAACTTAGCCTGGACTGTGAACATTCAGCCTGTTATTTTAGATTTTCAACTGCGGGTTTTTTAACGTATTGTTAACATGGACAGAGGAGTGGCTGGCCTAGTAGCTAGTTCGAGTCCTCGGTAAGGTGTGGGTGTTTTTTTCTGTTGGGGAAAAAAAATAAAACCCTAGCCTGCACAGTTCGGGGTGACTGCACTACCCAGGTGGCCTTAATTCCTCAGGTTCATGACACCCTGCCCCCACACAGCAAGGTACTCTGGGCAGTAGATCGCAGTTCACGCGGATCCTCGTATTTTTTTCCCTTAATGAATTAATCAAACAATTAGGTGCCGTCCCTCCACAATAAAGGTTGGCTGCAATAAATCTCCAACATTGTCTGTCTCTCGTCTAGATTTTACATTCTGTCAGACTGCTGTTCGTCCATCTTTTGGTGTTATTTTCCCACTTGTATCGGTGTCTATTTCTTGATCACTTGCCTTCAACCTTACCCTGCAGTATTGTTTTTAATAAGAGTGGTTATGTCTGTTAACTTGGCCGAAGTATTTCACTTGCTACTTTTTTTTATTTCTTTCATCAACTCTCTTTTCATTCCCATTTTTCCAGTATTTAATTGTTTTTGTTGCCATGAAATACGACATATTCTTCTATATATTCACATCTCCAGGGCCTCTATTCGACTGCCTACTTGCTAGTTCATTATCCAGAATCTGCTATATTAGTAGTCGTGAATATGCATAACATTTGACAATTCTCAATTTTAATGTGTGTTAATCTCTCTATATAAAATATGTTAAATACAACGAGAAGAAGAGTGTTAAAGTGCTACATATAACCAGTACTTTTGTATGAATGTGAAGCATGGACAATGAACAGACAAGCTGAAAAACATCTAATAGCGGTGGAAATGTGGTTTTTAAGGAAAATGCAAAAAATACCATAGACGGACTGAAAAATCAATGAGCAAGTCCTACAAGAAACAAATGAAAACCGTAAACTGACTGAAGAAATTAGTCCTAGGCAGCCAAAAATCTTTCGACACGTTATAATAAGAAGAAATAAATTAGAGAACTTTGTGACAACTGGCAAGATTAAGGGGAACATAACAAGGGGAAGGCAGAGAAGTAAATGTCTGGAGGGTTTGGCCACGTGGCATGATCGCGACAGGAACACGGAGCTGATCCATGACTCTGGTGATCGTGTGAGATGGCGAAACATGACCGCCCACTCGTATGGGTAAGTAAGTAATCTCTCTAGATGTTAATACTGATGTCAAGTTGTTGAAAACATGTTGACCATTCCTTTTCTGTGTTCTGTTTCTGTTTCATTGCTGTCATTATCTGTTATTGAATGTCCAAGATAGGAAAAGTATCTCCCCTTTTACTGTGGTGTTCGTTGATGACCTCTCCTTTCCACTGCTAATTATTATAGCTTTATTTTTGTAAATATTAATATCTAAGCCACATTCTGCACTATGCCTGTTTGTTTGTTCCACTGGGTTCTGTTAACTGTTGCTCACTTTCTGCTAGTAACACGGTATCGTCAACATACCTAAGATTGCTTATGATTTTCCCATTGATGTTAAGTGCAGGCAGTACAACTTGTTCAAACATTCTTTTTGTGTCCCTCATTAGAACAAGCTAGACTTCCGGTCCACTACCCATAGAGCAGAGGGGTGTTTGTCATGCGGACCCTTCTCATACGTTTTTAGATTTATTGTACTGTTGTGTTCCGCATCATTCTACTTCGCCACGCGGAATGATCGGGACATGAACAGGGATCTGACCCACGACTCTGGCGACCTCGAGAGGTGCAAACTATAACAGCCTCGAGCACTCGCGCGTGTGACTGATATTTTTTATATTTCCAAATTACTCACACCCAGAATCGAAACATCCCCGCAAGAGCACTAGCAGGAAGCACTTGGAGGAGACGGGTGGCTGCCACTGATGCTATCGTCCTAAACCATGTGCAGTCACCCAGCTTTTGTCGGGAAGACAAGTAATTAAAACTTCATCATGGCCCCCAAATCGGTTAGTGACAGACCACCCCCGCACAGCCTGCATTAAGTGCTGTACACGACAGCAGTGACTCTCCAACAACATTATGTTGCCAGAGTGTTGCAATCCTCGGATTGCCAACATATTTACAGTTTTAGCCGAGATACCCGCAATACAATACAGGGAAATGGGAAAGCTTTAATTTTTCCCCAGTCGAGATGGAAAGCAGTCTTTCTCAAGCTAATAACTGTAATGTTGTTGTTGTTTGTCATCCGCTTCTACGGTTAGGTGACGTGGGGAGGAGTAATTGAAGTTCCAGAGTCTATGACTAACATTTTCTTTTTAATTTCCTCCGTAGTTCCAGGAGCGTTACTGTCTGGGATCAAAGAAATTCCCCATGGGTTAGCTAGACCCGTCGTACGTTCCTTACCTATAACAACTATAATAGCCTTTTATAATAAGGATGTCTACCAGATAAAGTAGACAATAAAACAGTTATTTATGTGTGACCCCTGCGAAAACGGTGAGAGAAAATAGACACAGTGTACTTACCTTACAACGAACGCAAATCTAGCAAACGGAAGTCACAGTGTGGAAAATAATGATGATAATAGTAACTCACAACAATGTATTCCCTTAGTGAATGTAAACACAGAAACCAGAAAATATATGTTGCACGATTTATTGCCCGGCATGTTTCTCTGCATATCGTCACGTGCGTATTGCAGAGTTATATATCATGTGAAGAGAATAATACAAGGGGGTTGGTTTCAAATGACAACCTTAAATGTTTTTAGTGTGAATATATTCTGAAAAAAGTACAGAACAAATGTATCAATTTTCAATGTAGTCACCACAGCGTTCAATGCAAGTCCTCCAGCGCCGATAAAGTGTTTGGATTCCTATAGAAAATATTATCTTGGTCGCGTATGTAACCTCTGTGGAGTCACTACTCGATTTCCTGACCCGGTCCTGAACAGTCTGTGACAGAAGTCACGCCGTTTTGAAACTTCCTACTCTACTCGTACACTTGCTGGACTGACAGGCATGCATCACCATACTGGAACTTCATTAGCCGATGAATTTCTATAGGCTTCACCCCTTCACTGATCAAAAAACGAATAACTCTGTTCCTCTTTGGTGCATGGCAAAAGTGGGACGACAATTTTTAAACTGTTCTTTTGACGTCATCGTGTTCGTATGCACCGTTATGTCACTTACTTAACACTCATGACATTCTTAATAACAAGATTGACAGGTTACAGAACAATCGCATGGTTATTGTAAGTTCTATCGCACTTTTAAGGTTTTCATTTGAAACCCCTTCGTACTTGAGCTGAAACAATTAAAACACAGTCACAGCTGTTCCAAATTCGAACCATACCTGTAACTGTATATTTTTAATTGTTTCAGCTTAAGTATTCATCATTTGTTCGCTTCGTACGACATATAACTCAGCAGTATGCGACTGACGAGATTCAGCGAAACATACCAGGCAATAAATCGTGCAACATATTGTTTGAGGCTTCTGTGTTTAAACATAATAGTGACGTAAAAATAACTAAAAATACGTTACGTCACAACACAACGAATTGGCGTTTCAATCTTAATGATCTTTAGCAGGAACAGTACAAAGAGATCTAAAACAAACATGACAATAGAAAATTTAAATGACAATTAAACCATAAACAGAAAAAAGTATTGGTATCAGACGTTGGTTGGCAAAGGGTTTACGGACGCGATTCGTAAGCCCGCTTACCCGAGGTCGAAACACAGCTGCGACCGATTTGGCAGCAGACCGCGTCGCGCTTAGTTTTAACGTGTGGGTATGGGAGCCGGTCGTTCAGAAAGCAATGGCAAAGTACTGAACGTAAACTTGCCAAGGCATCAACAACAGAAGTAAAATGTTAGTTTGTCAGCGATGTCCAGTAAATAGGATATGTAAAAAAAAAAAAATCACACGGTGGTAGGCTATTTCACAAGGTTCCTCTTCTAGAAAGGCTGTGCAGAAGTTCAGTTGTGAAAGATGCCAAATAAAACAATGTGAAACCGAAGACTTGCAAACAGTTAGATAAGGATATATAAAGGGGGGTCAGCAGCGTTATACCGTGGCATCAATAATAGTATTGATTCCCCCTGAATTGATGAATCCCAAAGGAATGATTAACTGGCTCTCGATTTAAGCCTAATTACGCTGTTAGTGTAACATGGCTTTAATGTTGTGACCCATACATCGTCGACTCCAGATAAATTAGTTTGTGGAAACCCAATACCCACCCTACTATTTGCAAAGAAAACATGGAACGTTCTTGAACGTCTGACGGTGTGAGTGAGGGAGAACGAACAAGCAACTCCCACGCTGCACTTAATAAATATGCGAACTTGAGAGTGAGTACTTCTAGGAGTTAACGAAATTCTCCTACCGCCGTATTTGCTCACGGTCAGTGTCATGACGCAGAAACAAGCAGCAGCCAATGCTGGTCACGGTTCTGCATATTTAAAGGGCACATTAACGTGCGTTTTCCCGATTGTTGCAAGACAGGGTAGAGATCGAGGCAGATTACCGGCTCTCCCAACAATGTCTGGAATGGCATCCCTCTGCGATGGCTTCTCGCTAACATGGAGTTGCGGGAGTTTGGATAGAGCAGTGGAAATTCTGCATATGATGTTGGAATATGTTCTGGCGATACACACACTTCCTTTAACTATGAGTTTTCTCCTATGTTTGTATGTTCGTAGAGGGTACTTATTTATATACAGTGTTTACCAAAAATGTATTCAATTTACCTATTTATTATCAACCCTGTCATCCACATATTTAACGTATTGATCTAATGTCGCGCTGTCAGTGTATCTGTCTATTTACTTATTTGACTGTACAACTATGAATCAGTTTTTTAGTTTAGTTAGTTTTAGTCGATGGATCAACATCACGGCACACGGGTGCAACCCACAAGTGCTCCGTTCTCCTCCTAACTCAAACGTGAGTCTGGAGAAACTCAGCTCAGTGCACGAACTCCGTAGCCCCGGCGAGGATCCAGAAATACTTTTGGGTAGATTTTTAACTCGAATTTTTGCCCGGGCAGCGCCGTTGGGCTATTCTTTTCCGATTTCCAACTGCCAAGGGATTTTTTTACGTGCGCAACAATACACACGGGCGTCCGATCTCACTACCCAGAGACCAGGGGAAATTTATTACTAGAAGTCCACGAGAAAAACTCCCGGAATCACCGGGGCTTGAACCCGGGACCTCCAGCACTCGAGGTGGACACCATACCTCGAGACCACGCAGCCCCCTCACAACAACTATAAATCAGCCTAAACATACGTATGTCTTATGTCTGTCTATGGCATGGCCGCTAGAGTTTTTTCTAACTATAATAGGCAGAAAACTCTACTAAAGAGTTATCCGACAGCCTATAAATTGTGGCTCGTTATAAAAAAGGATGTCTAAAGGGATGGTCCCAATAGAAGAGACTGGCATTCAAGTGAGAGACAAAAGACAGAAAGTGATGAACTCCTAGATTATCTGGCCATATGCTTTAGTCAAAAATATTATTCCCCTGTTAAATTATCTCGATACTTGTACGCACTCACTCGCCGACCTTGCGTTCAAAGAATAACGAGTAAAGTGCGTGAGTGCTGTTAAAGTTAGTTACATATCCTTTACAGAATGTAGCAGTCAACTGCATCATTTTTGGCTGTTTGTGTTCCTGGCACGCTTACGTTCAGCAGTTTGCCATTGCTTTCTGCACCACCGGTGCTCATATCACTGTAGGGAAATCAACGCAAGGTAGTCTGCTTCCAAATCGTAAGCAGCTGTGTTTCGAACGCGGTATACAGGATTACGAACTGCATTCGTAATCCCTTCGCCGCAGAGCCGGCGACATAGAGTAACCAGTTGTTACCAAGGTGTCGCTGAGTGTAACCCAAAGAATATAGATGCTAATACGAATAGAACAAAGAAATCAGGCAAGGTGTCTGAGGAATACTAGTAGTCTTGCTTTAGGATGTCTCATTTATCCCACTGGAATCCTTTACTTCCCAAATACAGTTCCAAAACCACACGGGTTATGAGTTTTCTTCTATATCTCTATGTCATGCTTTTCGGCATGGCACTGTATGATGCTGAAGTAAATTTAGATTTTAATGTAAATAGCCTGCTAATATTTCCTGCATATGATAATTTTGTTCAATATATTATTTCTTTTCCCACCCTATTCAGACAATCGCTGCGTTTTATTTTTCTCTCTCCCGACTTTCCAATGGTCGAAATAATTAAATATGCTCTTTACACTCAAAACTATATACACAGGGTCATCCATACGGTGTACATCCTAATCACCTTTATGGGTGTTCAAAATATAAGATGCCACATACACACACCATCCCAATTTTTCTTCCTGTCTTACATCTCACACGTAAGTTTATTGGCACCTTTCCGTCTTGACAGACGATAGTTTGGTACATTGTGCTTCAAGAAGGCTTAATAACTTCGACCTACGGCGGTGGCGAGTGTGCCTGATAAGTCCAATTCGTGCTGCAAATGTTTGTCCATAGTGGATGCATGTGAAAACATGGTCAATTCCACCATCATGCACCATGTTACGTCTCTCCCGCTCTGTGTGCTTTATAATAATGGTAAATTATCTCGAACGACAACTAGCCACAAAAAAAACAACAACAACATACCTATATGAATGACACGTTACACCCACCTTGGGTATTCATGATGCCCATGTTAAACATTGCCTCAACGAGTCATGTATTATTGATTATTTTTCATGCGTTATAATGCCTATTGTTCTTTAGTTGTCAAAGAATTGCTTCATAAAAGACGTTGAATGAAAGAATGTATGAGAGGAAATAGAGAAGAAGAGCAGAATGTCAGACGGGCCTGCGTGCCCAATTCTTAACCCTTGGAAAATAAAGATTTACTTACTTACTTACTTACTTACTTACTTACTTACTTACTTATTTACTTACTTACTTATCTGCAATCATTTTCTCCTTTGTCTTTATTCCATTTCTGATGTTTGCCCTCCATGCAACACATTCAACGGCGACTTGCTCCCAATGTACATTATCAATGTCTGTATCAACCATGTCCCGCTTACACACATCTTTGTATCGTAGTAGAGGCCGACCCTGAGATCTCCTACCCATCTGTAATTCACCAAAAATGATGTCCTTTGGTATTCTACCATCATCCATCCTCCTAACATGTCCTATCCATTAAGTATTCTTCGCAGACACCGCATATGAAAGCTGTTTAAACGTTTCTTTTGGTGTGAGTAAGTTGTCCAGGTTTCACTGCCATAAAGAAGAGTACTAAGGACACAGACGAGGACTTGTGTTTTGGCAGTAAGCTTCCTGTTCTCCCAGACTCTTTTTACTAACATGTTCAATTTTGTTGCTGCCTTACCAATCCTGATGTTGATTTCCTGATCTAGGGATAATTTGCTATTTACCTCTGATCCTAGATATGTAAAGTGGTTTACTATCTCCAGTTCGGCGTCGTCAATAAAGATTGATGGTATTCCATGTGCACCTTGTGACATAATCTGTGTCTTCTTTTTGTTAATTGTTAAACCAAATTCAGAACAAGCATTGGAGAAAGCAGATAGTAGATGTTGTAATTCTTCTTCAGAGTGGGTCGTAATTGCAGCATCATCCGCAAAAAGCAACTCACTGATTAGTACCCTCCTAATTTTGGTCTTGGCCTTCAATCTCTGAGCATTAAAGAGGCCACCATCTGAGCGTGAGTGAATATATATACCACCATCCTGATCACGAAAGGCATATTTCAATAGAAGTGAAAAGTATATCCAAAAGAGGATGGGGGGGGTGGGGGGGGGGGGGGGCTAGTACACAAACACAACCTTGCTGAGACCAGGGATGGAGTTATTGCCTCTCCATAGCACAAAGCCTGGGCTAAAATATAGAGACCATGTGTTGCCCATGCAGCATGATCCCTCTCTCGGCCTGCCTAGTTCACTTCAGAGGAAAGGTAACACCTACACATCTGGAACAAGACAAGCTGCAGAAGCTGCCGGATCAGCAAATCAATGCTCTAGCTGTCCGTCCGCCTGTCGGAGCTTCGATCCTACACCAGCTTCCAACCAAGGCTTAGGGACTGGTATGCCCTGTCATGAAATTTTGTCTTTAGGTTGCATTTCCTCGCACCAGGATAAGGCTTGTACCCTCCCAATTGCGCTCTTCCGCCCGAAGCCGTTGGCACAATGTGGAGTGTCGGGTTTGTTAAGCGCCGCCCAACATTCGGCGCTGACAGAAAGCAGGTAGTACCGTCTACTGTCATACGGTAGCTCAGTATATCTGACTAAGACATTCCGTGCCGTAAGTACACGTCATAGAGAACCGGAAGTTTCGGAATATAATTCCGGAATATAATTCCGCCAGAACATCGTTATTTTCTACAACTTACCTGAAATATTAGTTTAATCAAACACTCACCCCCCCCCCCCCCCTTCCCCCTCGACATTCACGTAATTTAGGCTGCTAAAGGATCACTAAGCAAGGGTTTTACCTGATTAGGTCTACTTGTAATGCATGAATACGTCTAGCTTCTATTTGCACTTAGCTGTTGACAAGCGAGTGGAAGTCATTTTTTTATCTTTGGTACTGTCATACGGATTCATTCTATGAGGAGTTAGACTCTGTGATCAAGGCAGTTCCAAAATCCTACGATATTTACATGCTCGGTGATTTCAATGCTCGTGTGGGCAAGGACTCGAGTTCATGGCCAGTGTGCCTTGGAAAATACAACATTGGTTGCATGAAATATAATGAGCAAAGGCTGCCGGAGCTTCATTGGCACTTTTCCGTCTTGACAGACGATAGTTTGGTATATTGTGCTTCAAAAAGGCTTAATAACTACGATCCATGGCGGTGGCGAGTGTGGCTGTAAGGCTGCCGGAGCATTGGCATCGGAAATGATCTATGTATTACAAACTCATTTTTAATACAAAGGATAACACCCAAGATCCGGCCATTGGCATCAGCTGGACTTCATCATCACTCGAAGACACCATCTGAACCAAAGATCATTAACTCGAAGTTACCACAATGCTGATCTTTCTTTGTTGCAAGAGATAGACTGACACAGAGAATCTACACTGCTAAACACAAATCTATTCCCAGGATTAATATTCAAAACACCAAAGATCTTAATAAGTGCTCTTAGTTCGAACGGCAACTTGAAGACTCTCTCACGTCTAAGCAGCCGGTTTGGGATGACTGATAAAACGATGGGATAAGTGCATCAATGATGGTGGACATTGTGTTGAGAAATAAAGGGACAAATATGTATAAACATAAACTGGTTTCAAGTTGTTATCATTTTTAGTTATTTTTCTACAGCCATTTGTGACTTACTTATTAACTTACCCTTGTAACCTCCAAAAAAAAAAAAAAACTATGATAATTAGCAGTGAAAAGGTAAGGTCATCAATGAATATCACAGTAAACGGGCAGATACTACAACTAACAAGTTTCTCTTATCTTGGACATATAATAACAGATGATGGCAGAAGTGAAATAGAAATCAAAAATAGAACAGGAATGGCCAAAAATGGTTTCAACTGCATGAAATCAGTAGTAATGTCTAGAAAGATTATTAACGCTACTGTATGGCGCGGAAGCCTGGACATAGAACAAGCAGCTAGAAAGTCGCATAGAAGCCCTGGAGATGTGGATATACCGAAGAATATGGCGTATTTCATGGAAACAAAAACAATCAAATGCAGGGGTTCTAGAAAAAACTGGGAATGAAGAGTGAGTTGATGAAAGAAATAAAAAGGAGGCAAATGAAATATTTCGGCCACGTTAAAAGACACGATACTCTTATAAAAACCATACTGGAAGGCAAGGATGAGGGCAAACGAGCAAGAGGTAGACAACGATAAAAGTAGGAAGATAGCATCAAGAGATGGACGAACATCAGCCTGACAGAATGTACAGTCACGGCGAGAGACAGACAGTATTGGAGGTCCATTGCAGCCAACCTTTATTGTGGAGACGGCACCTGATTTAATGATTTCCCTAGTAGCTCTCAGTTTGTTTTTTAAAGTATGTTACGTACGAAATATTATTGTTATGTCCATTGCGTTATACATAGTACGCATAAATATCAGTTATTGGACCAGTCCAGCCGATACGTTGTAATGGTGGTGCAACCAAATCTCCTATCATTGTTTAACACCGCCAAACCGTTTCAGTTGTCAGCCTATTATATTTTTGGCTGTTTATGAAGCTATTGAAGATTAAATGGCAAGACAAGATCCCAGACAGCAAAGTCCTAGAAAGAGCGACCATGCCCAGTATCCATACTCTACTAATGAAGAATCAGCTTCGCTGGGCTGGCCACTTGACTCGCATGCCAGATCACAAGCTCCCTAACCGAATATTTTACTGTGAGTGCCCCATAGTAAACGCGTTAGAAACACTCTGAAGATCTCACTAAAAACTGTTGGAATCATCACGAAACTTTGGAGACTGCTGCCAAAGACGGAAATTCGTGGCGTACATCAATTCGCAAGGGTGTAGTAACGTGTGAAGCAAACAGGACTGCAAGAGCTGTGGAACAAATGCTGGAAAGAGAAACCACTGCAGGAGATCCACCTCCCGAACGTCAAGCATTCTTTGCCTACATTGTCAAAGAACACTTCGAGCCTAACTAGGCCTTACCAACCAACTTAGAACTCACGCCTGCAAGCTTTCAACCCCACTGGATGAAATGAATGGTCATCATCATTCTTGATGGACAAACACCAATTTGGCTGTTTGGTTCTAAACCCGAAAGCTGTACCTAGTTATTAAACAGGAGCTCGACTTTCCTTTCAGCGTAGGAGGGGACAAAGAATGTCAACAAATAAGAAAATCCGTCGCCTAATCTCAATACATTGAGCTAGTATAAGGGAACTATAAGTGAAATAAGTGAAAAGTGGAAGGGCCGAGACGGGTCTGCGTGCCCAATTTGTTACCCTTAGAAAATAAAGTTCGTACGTTCGTTCGTTCGTTCGAACTCTGTTGCATTATATAGCCTAACGTCTACTCCTGCTACGTTCTTACCGTGACCTTTGTCTGGAGCAGAGGTCGGCAACCTTTTTTGTAGTGTTGTGCCGAAGTAATGTTGCAAAGTGAATCGGTGTGTCAACCTCCTTAAGTTCTTGAGTTGAGTTGAGTCAAGAATCATCACAGCACTCGGGACATTCCCACACTCGTTCTGTCCTCATCTTCCACAACCAATGATGCATTTTCTTTTTCTTCGCATATCCTTTACAGGACATCGCTGTCAACATCAGCATCTTTCAGCTGACTGTTGATTTCTTGTCAAGATTACGCTCAGTAGTTTGCCATTGCTTTCTGAGCGACCGGCTCACATACCCCTAAGTTACCGACGAGGAGAGAACCGCTACCAGTTCTCACGCACATCACGTTACTTACGAGAGTATACGGGATTACGAAGAAAGTCGCGTAACTCCTGGACCAGGGAGACCGGCCCAATGATGAATGCGAAGGTTTAATGCAGGGTTTTCTTCTCTGAGTTTTAATATATTGCAAAAGTTTCCGGATTTATTATTCACACTGTTTTCTGAACTACATTTATTAACATTATTAGTCATAATAAAGGGGTTACTTAGATATTAGAAGGAACACTGAAACAGAAAGTTTAAATTAAATTGTCCCATATAGTGTTTAGCTGACTTGATTTTCCCATATAGTGTTTAGCTGACTTGATTTTCCCATATAGTGTTTAGCTGACTTGAGTTGAACTGAGTTGAGTTGGGTCAATAGCCGACATGGCAGCGCTCAGTGCATGCCCATACACGCTCTGTCATCATCTTTAACAACCAACGAAGAGTGCCAATACAAATGGTACCAGTTGCAATATGATTGTGTCTCCGTCTGGCCTTTCCTCCAAGCACTTAGTATCGGCGAGATCCTCTGGTCACTTGCTGCAGAGCCATTCTCTCCAGGCAATGATGGTGTATCTGTTCACCCACACTATACACATTATCCCAAAAGGCGCCGATCGCATCTACCGTGCACCAATACCCCACTCAGCGGCGCAAAGCCAGTTTGTCCCCGTGTCCGTTTCCCAACGCACGAGCAGGTCCTAGGGAAAGGATCACACTGCTGCCACCTATCTTTGATTTTGTAATTGAACCCGGCCTCTAGAGGAGACTAATGAAACTACAATATTATATACAACTGTTAGAAAGCGACAAACAGCATTCTTTTGTCATGTGTTGAGAAGAGAGGCACTGAAGAATATCGTGGCAACTGAAAAGATCTGGTAAAATGGCGACGACGTGACGCGTTTATTCTTCGGGACGACGCTGTTTTAATGTTTTCCTGTGGATTATGTGGTGTTATTTCGTATTCGTTTATTGGAAGTGTTCAAAAGAAGCCACAGAAGGCAGGTGGAGGATGAAATTATGAGGGCAGCTGACAGATAGTTGTTGGTTATGGTCTCAAGTTTCGCGACGGTAGGCAGAAGATCTCTTTCACGGTCACTGCCAGGAACGAAAGCAATGGCAAACTACCTTCTTGTGCCTAGTTCATTATGATTCGCTTAAAGACAGATCATCACAAGACAAGGACAGAGACATTAAAATTAGCAACATGGAACGTTAGGACGTTAAACGACGACGAAAAATTAGATAACATCAAACAAGAAATGGAAAGAGAGAAAATTAATATTTTAGGGATGTGCGAAACGAGATGGACAGGAGCAGGCATCAAGATAGATGAAGATTTTAAGATTATTTATTCTGGAGGAGAAAATCGACAAAGGGGGGTAGCAATTATTTTGGACCGGCAAACATCAAAATCTGTTCAAGGATATTGGGCCGTGTCAGACAGAGTTCTACTAGTTAAATTAAGCGGCAGACATTTTGGCATAAATGTTATTCAAGTATATGCCCCAACAGGAGAATCCAGTGAAGATAGTGTAGAAGAATTTTACAATGACATAGAGTCTGCTTTAAAGAAATGTAAAAATTCAGAAATAAACATCATAATAGGGGACTTCAATGCAAAAGTAGGAAACCAAGGTGATAGATACACAGTAGGAAACTATGGTTTAGGAGAGAGAAATGAAAGAGGATACAGACTTGTAGAGTGGGCAAAAGAGCAGGAAATGATTGTAGGAAACACCTGGTTTAAGCAACACCCTAGAAGATTATGGACATGGAGGAGTCCTGATAGCAGGATTAGAAACCAGATTGATTACATTTTGATTAGCAGAAGATTTAGAAATGCGCTAACAATAGCAAAAACAGTTCCCAGTGCTGATTGTTATAGTGACCACAGATTACTTACAGGAACATTGAGGATAAAGTTAAAGAAAGTCAAGTATAAAACAGGAAACACTAAATATGATTTGTGTACATTGAGTAACGACAAGGAAATACAAAACAAATTCAACATAGAAGTACAGAACAGATTTGATATATTGTCTGATCTAGAGATCCTATTCCAGGATGTGGATGATCAATGGGAAATGTTGAAGAATTCAATCAGTTTGGCTGCAGAAACAACTATTCCAAAATTAAAGAAGGTGGGTCGTAAGAAATGGATGACTGAAGAAATTTTACAACTAATGGAAACAAGAAGACTCAACAAAAATAATTCTGCCAAATATGAAGAAATTCACAGACAAGTCAGAATATTATGTAAGGAGGCAAAAGAAGCATGGCTTGAGAAAAATTGCTTAGAAATTTAAAAACAACACAACAGTCAAAATACCAAATTAGTGCACAAAAGAATTCAGGAACTTACTAATAAAAGAACAAGTACATCAGCAGGCTGTCTAAAAACTAAAGATGGCAAAATCATAATAGAAAAAGATCAGATTCTACATGTATGGTCAGACTATGTGAAAAACCTTTATGATGATAACAGAGATGAACAGTATGATATTCGATTTAATAATGAAGGACCGCCAATTTTGAAGATGGAGGTTCGAAATGTTCTTAAACATATGAAAGCTGGCAAGGCCCCCGGTTCAGATAACATCACAACAGAAATGATTAAAGCTTTAGAAGAATATGGAATAGATCAAGTCACCAGACTGCTGAACACATTATATGATACCGGAAATATACTTTCGAATTATGTCATTCTGAATTTATTGCAATCCCAAAGAAATCAGGAGCCTTGGAATGTGATCAACATAGAACAATTAGTATAATGAGTCACATCACAAAGATTTTGCTACGAATTATCATGCAAAGAGTGAGGAAGAAAATACAACCTGAAATAGGGGAAGAACAACGTGGGTTTGTAGAAGGAAAGGGTACAGTAAATGCTGTGTATATGCTGCGTTCAGTTATTGAACGTTCTATAGAAGTAAACAAAGATATATATCTTTGCTTTATTGACTACACAAAGGCTTTCGATAGAGTAAGATATGTCAACATGGTAGATATGCTTGCAGATCTACAAATTGATGGGAAACAAATTAGACCTATAAAAACATATATTGGAAACAACAAGCTGCTGCCATAAGGATTGATAATGAAGTGGGACAATATCAGCCTATTAAGAGAGCTGTTAGGCAGGGATGTGTAATGTCTCCAGATCATTTTTCCCTATACAGTGAAAATATTTTCAGAAATGTAGAAGATATAAATGGAATCAGCATAGGAGGACGAAACATCAATAACATTAGATATGCAGATGATACAGTATTGATTGCAGACAATGAGCAGGATCTGCAACAATTAGTAGACGCGGTTGTTGCACACAATGAGCAACTGGGATTAGAATTAAATTGTAAAAAGACACAGATTATGGTCGTCACTAGGAAGAACGAAATACCACAATGTAATATACAAGTAAATGGGAATATTCTTCAACAAGTGAATCGGTACAATTATCTCGGAACAGTCATAACATCTGATGGGAGATGCCTTGAAGAGATTAGAACAAGAATCGCCATGGCGAAAGTAGCCTTTAGCAAGATGAAAAACATACTGACCAATAAAAAGATGTCAATTGAAACGAGAAAAAGAGTGTTGAGGTGCTACATAGAGCCTGTTCTTTTGTATGGATGTGAAACTTGGACAATGAGCAGTCAAGCTGAAAAACATCTGATGGCTGCAGAAATGTGGTTTCTGAGGAAAATGCAAAGAATACCATGGACAGACAGAAAAACCAATAACCAAGTACTACAGGAGACAAATGACAATCGTAAATTGATTATAGAAATTAGACGTAGACAGTCAAAATTTTTGGGACATGTTATGAGAAGAAATGGATTGGAGAACTTAGTGACAACTGGCAAGATCGAATGGAACGGACCAAGGGGAAGACCGAGAAGTAAATACCTGGATGGCTTGGCCACATGGCATGGTCGAGACAGGAACACTGAGCTGATCCACGACTCTGATGATCGAGTGAAATAACTAGTCATGACCGCCCACGCTTTCCGGCATGGCACATGATTGATTGATTGAAAAGATCTGTTATGTTGCCTATCCGTATGCCTGAAAACCGGATTTATTGTACAACATGATCTCCTACTGGGTCGGTATGTGAGCCATGTATGAAAACATCCCTTCAGTGTGGAAAAGAGGCAGAGGCAGACAAAGAGAAATTGTGCTGGAAGGACTGAGACGGTGGTATGAAGGAGTATCATTTGCAGAGTTGATCCAGAGCATCAAGGACCAAGATATGTTGTAACAGAGGGTACCGAGTGTAAATGGTTAACATACTTAGATCAGTATGTCCCATATTTCCGAAACTCAGCAGGTCAGTATTTTTGGTCCTAATTAAACAATAAAAACTAAAATTTAGTAGGAGAGTATTATTTACCACGCTTGGCCAGTAGTAATAAATAAATTAGTACGTGGGAAACAGTGAAACGTGATGCCGACCATCCTCCTGTCAACCTTGTCAGAAAAACAATAGGCTCCAGAGCGTATTGCTAATCCGGAACAATCTAGAAGAGTATAGTTGCGTAAACAACATCCTACTCCGAGAGTTTTACAGGACCATTGAATTTATAGGAAAGGGAATGTAACTATGGCTCCTACAGTATGGGTAGTTGCCAGAACCAGCAGGTAGTAACTAGTAAAGCATTGAATGATGTACGATCACGGAAACGAACGTTATAAGATTAATGTGACACACATATGTTTGGTACTAAGAGGTCTTTGCCGGTACTGGTAGTAGAACAAAGCGATACCAAGTTTTTCATCATCATAATAAACGTTGAAGAAGCACAGACTACGGTGTTCCCCTTGATAATAATTGTGGCCGACAGTGTGACATTCGTAGAGATCAACATTACTTCCACTCTTATCTTGTTTATATCTCATATGTCGTGACTGATTGTTCGCATTAACAGTACTGACTCGCCAACTGTACAACACTATGCGGAGATTTGAACGCCTACTCCAGCTGGCAAAGAACATGATGATGATGATGATGATGATGATGATGATGATGATGATGATGATGATGATGATGATGATGATGATGATGATGATGATGATGATGATGATGATGTCACTTCCAAGCTATATCCACCATGGTCTAATCCATATTCGTTTGTCCAAAAGTCTTGTAATGAGCTTATAACTTGTATTTGTCTTTTTTGAGTCACTTGAACGATGCTATGTTACTTCATTACAAAACATATTTTTGTATTAGAGTGGATGAACTGCAATGGCATGAGTGTGTGACAGTCGAGAGAACTACATAGTTGGCGGTGGGTGGTGGTCGGAAGAGAGAAAACGGATAGGACGGACAAACAAAATTAGTCAAATTTAATTATTGCTGCTCCAGCCGGCTGCCTGGCCGAGGGGTTTAGCAGCTTTCTCCGTTAATCCCGAATACTCTCGTAGTCAACGTGAGCGGACGAGAATTAGAAGTGGTTCGAGTCACGCTAGTGACTTATGAGAGTATGCAGCCGGTCGCTCAGAAAATCGTGGCGTGCTGATGAGCGTAATCTAGCCTAGGAATCAACATACAGCTGAAAGATGCTGGTGTTGACCGCAATATCCCGAAACAGGATGGAAACGCGAAAGAAAAAAAAAAAAGACCCAATCAGTTTGCATCAGATCGCACCTTCTTACCTCCGATGTCTAAGAACTTTTGCATTGAGGGGATGTAAAAATATGAATAACTTTAACCAAAATTAGTTTCTCCTATTTAACGTTCAATGTGTTTTTGTTTTTTTTTTTAATGTTTTTTTTTTTAAATAAAATCATATAGAATAATTTAATTCACTCAACCTGCCGTTGAAAATAGTTCCACATGCTGCACTTGGCATGAGTCACGAAGGTTGCGATATCTCGTCCGGTGTATATATAATTCTGCACACCCACACATAGTCTCCGTGTCTGGGATATAAACAGAGTCAAGTTGTGGAAGAGAAAAATTCTCAATTTCAGACCTCGCAACCTAATTTCACTGGCGACTAAAGTGGTTGTTTCTCTTAAGTAGTATAGAACAGTAAACTTTAACAATAGCAGTAGTGAAAATAGCTTTGTTTGCCATCACGTCGGAATTTCCGTTTACTGTTAAAGCTACCAGACATATTTTAGCGTGTCAGTCGATATGTGCGTGCATGTCTGTCAGTTTATGTGTCTGTTAGTGTTTAATTTGTTTTGTGTTTTTTCTCCCAACTTTCCAATCACCTAACAAATCGTTGATATTGATAGCCGTTGTTATTTTGGGTGTGCAAATGGGTGTGTCTGACGCGTCTTTTGTGTATCTCTTTATTTCCGTCATCTTCTTATCTCTGTCTTGCCTTCCCCTCTCACTCTTATCTCCGTCTGTCTGTCTGAATCTGGTTCTCTCTCTCTCTCTCTCTCTCTCTCTCTCTCTCTCTCTCTCTCTCTCTCTCTCTCTCTCTCTCTCTCTCTCTCTCTCTCTCTCTCTCTGTGTGTGTGTATGCGTGTGTTTATTTGTGTGTGTGTTTGTGTGTGTTGTGTTGTGTTGTTATCATGGTAAATACATTCACAAGTATTTATTGTCTGTAGTAGAAGTTAAACGAAATAAGTAGAAATCACAATGATTCCCCATGAAGTTTCAGATGGTAATGAGCTAGATTTCATATTTCTTTCCTTATGTTTATTTGTTTGTTTGTTTGTTTGTTTGTTTGTTTGTTTGTTTGTGTGCTTCTTATGTTTGTTTGTTTTTCTGTTGTTTTTTCCGTTAACCAACATAGCTTGATTATCGCCAGCTTGTGCCCTGGCAACTGGCATAGGCGATCATGTCTCTCCACAAATCTCGGTCCTAGGTGTTCTGGGATCAACTCTGCTGATGGTATTCCTCCATGCCACAGTCTCAATCCTTCCAGCATAATTTCTCTTGATCTGCCTCTGCCTGTTTCCCATTAATCTGTCCAGTCGTCACAATGTTTTCCATTGTCCTTCTTCCCACCACACGACCAAAGAACGTTGTTTGTCGCTTACTTACAGTTGTAAGAAATGCTCTACATTCACTTTCCTCTTCCAAGCAATCGTCGTTCTTTATACGCTGGTCATCCAAAGATTTCGCAACATTCGTCTCTAGAACTACCTCTCCGTTGTTTTGAAGCCCTTTCTTATGTAGAAACACGATGCTAGATTCCATATTAGCGTGAATACATGGCACTGGATGGGTTCTAAGATCAGTATCTCATCAGCTGGTTTATATCATTTCTGGTACCTATTTTATAAATCTTAGTGCTGAACAAATGTAAAGAACCCTTTGCACGCGTTTAGACGTATTGGTTTTTTTTTAAAAACAGTTAAGTTGTATATCCTTTACAGGATGTCGCAGTCAACCCTAGCACTTTCATGGCTGTTTGTGATTTCGTGACACGTTTACGTTCAGAGGTTGACTATTGCTTTCTGCACGACCGGCATTCGGCATTGTATGAGGTCAGCACAAGGCGGTCTGCTTCCAAATCGCCCGCAGCTGTGTTTAGAACGTGGTATGCGGGATTGCGAACTGAGTTCGTGGCTCTTTGGCCACGTCGCCGGTACTGGGCAAATTACGTTAGAAACATTGATTTAAAACATCTCCGGGAATAAGGCCCGTCACATCTTGAAGGCCTGAGCGCATAGCAGAATAGGTGGTCAGTCTTTCCCTCACTTAGAAAGAGACGAACTATGGTATCCAATCCTCATCCGGCCGCGCTCATGACATCAATTCAGCACCATACCAACCTTGCTCACGCGCCTGCACTAAAAGGTGCTAGTCCTAAATTTGGATGTACCATTCGGCGCCCGATGGATGCTGGAATCAATATCACGTCGGCAACTGTTACATCTCAGAACACTTCCTGGTACCTCATTTTAGACTGGGTCGACCCGAGTAGCCATGTCAATTTAAAGAAACCAGATTCGACAGGGATTTTAACACATGTTCTCCATGCTGGCGGCAGGCAGATGACAACAACAACAACAACAACAACAATAACAACAACAACAACACAAAGAGAGGACTTTTTACACGCCCTGTCATTTATTGTGTATATCTGGTGCTAGTCCCATATTTGTATAGAACAATCAGCAATTTATTGTGTATATCTGGTGCTAGTCCCACATTTGTATAGAACAATCATCAATTTATTGTGTATATCTGGTGCTAGTCCCACATTTGTATAGAACAATCAGCAATTTATTGTGTATATCTGGTGCTAGTCCCACATTTGTATAGAACAATCAGCAATTTATAGTGTATATCTGGTGCTAGTCCCACATTTGGATAGAACAATCAGCAATTTATTGTGTATATCTGGTGCCAGTCCCACATGTGTATAGAACAATCAGCAATTTATTGTGTATATCTGGTGCCAGTCCCACATTTGTATAGAACAATCAGCAATTTATTGTGTATATCTGGTGCTAGTCCCATATTTGTATAGAACAATCAGCAATTTATTGTGTATATCTGGTGCTAGTTCCATATTTGTATAGAACAATCAGCAATTTATTGTGTATGTCTGGTGCTAGTTCCATATTTGTATAGAACAATCAGCAATTTATTGTGTATGTCTGGTGCTAGACCCACATTTGTATAGAACAATCAGCAATTTATTGTGTATATCTGGTGCTAGTTCCATATTTGTATAGAACAATCAGCAATTTATTGTGTATGTCTGGTGCTAGTTCCATATTTGTATAGAACAATCAGCAATTTATTGTGTATGTCTGGTGCTAGTCCCACATTTGTATAGAACAATCAGCAATTTATTGTGTATATCTGGTGCTAGTCCCACATTTGTATAGAACAATCAGCAATTTATAGTGTATATCTGGTGCTAGTCCCACATTTGTATAGAACAATCAGCAATTTATTGTGTATATCTGGTGCCAGTCCCACATGTGTATAGAACAATCAGCAATTTATTGTGTATATCTGGTGCCAGTCCCACATTTGTATAGAACAATCAGCAATTTATTGTGTATATCTGGTGCTAGTCCCATATTTGTATAGAACAATCAGCAATTTATTGTGTATATCTGGTGCTAGTTCCATATTTGTATAGAACAATCAGCAATTTATTGTGTATGTCTGGTGCTAGTTCCATATTTGTATAGAACAATCAGCAATTTATTGTGTATGTCTGGTGCTAGTCCCACATTTGTATAGAACAATCAGCAATTTATTGTGTATATCTGGTGCTAGTTCCATATTTGTATAGAACAATCAGCAATTTATTGTGTATGTCTGGTGCTAGTTCCATATTTGTATAGAACAATCAGCAATTTATTGTGTATGTCTGGTGCTAGTCCCACATTTGTATAGAACAATCAGCAATTTATTGTGTATATCTGGTGCTAGTCCCATATTTGTATAGAACAATCAGCAATTTATTGTGTATATCTGGTGCCAGTCCCATATTTGTATAGAACAATCAGCAATTTATTGTGTATATCTGGTGCCAGTCCCACATTTGTATAGAACAATCAGCAATTTATTGTGTATATCTGGTGCCAGTCCCACATTTGTATAGAACAATCAGCAATTTATTGTGTATATCTGGTGCCAGTCCCACATTTGTATAGAACAATCAGCAATTTATTGTGTATATCTGGTGCCAGTCCCACATTTGTATAGAACAATCAGCAATTTATTGTGTATATCTGGTGCTAGTCCCATATTTGTATAGAACAATCAGCACACGAGATGGTCAATATCATGTCGACAGGCTTTATTTTCCAGAAGATCCATGTTAGGCTAGGTCAACCTGAGAGCAACAATCCTCTTGGACGGGAATTCAAAGGCAGGAGAGTCGGGCTGTAACACAAGTGACTTTTAGTTTGTGTGCAGAGTGAAGGCAGGCAGACATACAAACGGGCATGTGGGATTTTGACTAGACGAGCAAACTTTCAGCTCATTCATTCAATAGCATGTCCCTTGCAGAACTTTGCTCCAATAACAACCGTCAGGAAAACTTCTCGGTTATAAGCAAGATGTCCCGCTTCCGATCACCCATCTGGAGATCGTCTGACATATTCTGCATCCATCTTCTATTTGGCTTTCCTATTTTTATCTTCTTGGGCTTATACTATACCCCTCCATGATTGCTCTCTCCAAACTTTCATGACGTTTCAAGTGACCAAAATATTTCAATTTTCTTTCTTTTATGATCTTTAGTAGCCAACCTTCTTAAATATTCACTACTGTCCCAATCTCTGTTCCTCTCATTGAAGTCTCCACATTTGAGTAGCCTATCCCCTGGTGATTCCTCCAATTCCTTTAGCCAGTCCCATTGTCCCTTTCTGACCAAACAGTCCATTGTGGCATATACATTTATGATGTTCCATCCTGCCAGTAGTCATATGCATTGTGAACTGATGAGACTCAGTTGAAGATTTGTTCACAACTTAGAAGAGCAACATCTTCTGTAGGCAGAATCTCGTTAGCCGCAAGTCTGTGTGGTCTGTTCTGGCGGTCAGTCTGTCTATCCGACTGATATCTGGTTGATCCTATCAGTAGTCATACACTCGTTGCTACGGTTGTCTCAAAACTGAAAATCAAAGGAATTGACGGAAGGGCCGTTTGCACGAGACTCTAGGCTACCATTTGTTTGTAAGAGTAACTATATTACTGAGTTTCCGGCTTGGGTCAAGATGGCGGGACGTGTTTTCTTCTAGCTTGACTAAAGACGGTTGATCGGCGGCTTGACAATCCGCCATCATAAAACTCCCAGCTGTTACAGAATCAGATTTCTGGCTCCATATGTTCGACACTTCGCACAAACATAGAAAGCCAAGACTTCTGCCCTATGCGCCACCTTAGGCACGAGAGGAAAGACAAGACAAGGTATTTGTGTGCTGTTCAGCTTGTTCAGTAAGTGTCCAGGTTTACCATTCTCACACTAGAATACACAAGACAAAAGGAATAGAGGGGGACCTAATGAACACACGTAGAAGAAAAGCAGAAATAGAAATAAGTAAAATGGCAGTGATGGATAAGTGACTAAAGAAGTTAGAAGAGTGATACAACAGTTAGCCGAATCAACGCAATAAATGTGCACTGCAACGAACCACCAGAATCTGCAGGGAAACCCAACACCGGCCCGTTTCCCATCGCCCCCAGCAGGTCTAGACAATAGTGGGTGTTTGAGAGCTAAACATATCAGTCAAACGTGCTTGTTTGCTAATTTGGTCACAGAGGAGCACACAGATTAGCTGGCGGTGTATATTTAGCTGACCAGAGACTACATTACTCGATAGCTAGAATAGATACGTGCGCGTCATCAATCAACCATTGTTTGCGTGATTGCCTTATTTGCAACAGTTACAGCCGGTTGATGGGCGAACAGCCGAGTAAAGATGCGTAATTGTGGGTACTTTGGCTTGCGATGTTAAGTGTGCAGGATAGAGAGGCATTGTTGAAGCAACACGCAAGGATGCTAATTATATAAAAGTCTCTCTACCAGGTGTATTGTCTGCTATTTACGATTAACATATCATGCTATGTCATGTCAGGTGATTCCGAAAGATGCAAAGTGGTTTTAACCATGTCGCTTCTCCACTAACACATCTTTCTGACTGCCCACACGCTACGCTTTTGAAAAATTCATGTGGTGGTTTCCCTTTATTTCCCTCTTCTCGACACGAGATGGAAAAGCAAGCAGTCAGTTAATAAGGCAATAGAGCTAGTCACGTGGCGAGAACTTGCTGCTGGTATATGGAGTGTTAGGACCATCATACAGGTTACAAATGAACACCTTAAAAAGTAAAAATGGCCGCTATTATTGATTGTAGCGGGTATAGCTTAGTGAAATTCGATGGTAAGGGGTGGGTAGGGGTTATTAGTGGTACGTAGAGTGTCATAGTGGTGTAAACACTATCATCACAAGGTTACAAATGAAAACCTTAAAAAGTAAAATTGACTGATAATATTGATTGCAGCGGGTATAGCTCAGTGAAATTCATTGGTAATGGTGGGTAGCAGCTATTAGTGGTATGTAGAGTGTCGCAGTGAACTATACACTATCATCACACAGGTTACAAATGAAACCCTTAAAAAGTAAAAATGGCCGATATTATTTATGATAGCGGGTAAAGCTTAGTGAAATTCATTGGTAAGGGGTGGGTAGCAGTTATTAGTGGTATGTAGAGTGTCGTAGTGGCCTATACACTATCATCACACAGTGCTGACATAGGCTTCAAATGAAAACATTAAACAGGTAAAGATAGCCGGTATTATCGGATGTAGCGAGTATCTTCTTCTTCTTCTTCTTCAGCGTTCCGAGCCATTGAGGTTCTTTGCTGCAGATACAATCCGTCTCCATTCGTCTCTCTGGTTGACCTTCTCTTGCCAGTCGTTGATTCCAAGTGCTTGTAGGTCAGTATATATATTATCTCTCCACCGTCTTCTTGGTCTACCTCGGGGTCTACGGTCATTTATTTCCTGAGCGTAAGCGAGTTTTATTTCCCTATTATCTTCCATTCTTTCTATATGCCCCAGCCATTGTAGTCTATTAGCCTTCATGATACCAGTGATTAGCGGGGACTTAAACAGATCATAAATGTCTTTGTTACTTCTTCTTTTCCACTCTCCACTTTGTGTATCCCTAATGGGTCCAAAGATGCGTCTTAAAACTTTGTTCTCAAAGGTTTGTAGCAAGGCTTCGTCTCCTTTCGTTGTACTCCAGGTTTCAGAGCCATACAGCACAACTGGTCTGATCAGTGTTTTGTATATTGTGATCTTGGTGTTACGAGATAGCGCCTTTGATTTTAGTAGATGTTGTAGTGCATAGTATATCTTATTTCCAGAATTGATTCTAGTTTGTATTTCTTCCCTTATGATGTTGGAGCAGTTGAAGATTGTACCCAGGTATTTGTATGTTTCCGTTCTTTTAATGGTCATATTATCTATTTGTATGTGGCCAGAGTTTTTAGCCATTCCTTCTCTTGAAATTGAAATATATTCTGTCTTATCTTGGTTGATAACCAGCCCCATCTGTTGGGCTTTTTCCTTTAAGTGAGTCAATATTTCCAATGTCTTTTGTTCATTTTCCCCTATAATATCTATATCATCTGCATAACCAAGCAGCTTGGATGTTCCTCCAATATCACATTCCTCCTTTACCCTCCTTACAACTTTCTCTAGAGCCAGATTGAAGAGTAGCGGCGATAGTGCATCACCCTGTTTCAAGCCAGATGTTATTTGGAAAGGGTCTGATTTCCTGCCTTTATATGTTACTATATTATAAGTATCTTCCATGCATAGTCTGGTCATGTTGATTAACTTCCTTGGTATTCCAAATTCCCGCATAGCATTCCATAGACTATTCCTATGGACACTATCATAAGCCTTTTTAAAATCCACAAAAATGTTATGGAGATCTCTTTTATATTCCCAATTTTTCTCGGCTATTTGTCGTAAGATAAATATCTGATCTATTGTTGATCTGTTTTGTCTAAAACCCGCCTGGTAGTCACCTAATATGTATTCTGAATATGGTTTTAGTCTATTTAGTAATACTGCGGATAGTATCTTATAGCTTATGGACAGTAGTGATATTCCTCTATAATTTTCACACTGGAACTTGTCTCCTTTCTTAAAGATAGGTATCAATAATGATTCTTTCCAGTCATGGGGTAATTCTTCAGTCCTCCAGATTTTTATTATTAGTTCGTATAACATTAGATGTAATGCATGGCCACCCGCCTTTATAAATTCAGCAGCAATTCCATCAGCCCCAGTTGCCTTATTGTTTTTAAGTCGTGTGATTACATATAGGATTTCTTCAAATGCAGGTTCTTCAATTTGTGGTTCACACGTTAGAACCTCTTCCTGTGGGAAAGTGTTACTTGGAGCTTCACAATTTAGTAATTCAACAAAATATTCTTTCCATGTGTTGCACATTTCCTCATTGGTATTTATCATATTCCCATTTTTGTCTTTTAAACCATATGTGTTGTGTTGGTGCCCTCGTTTCATTGACTTCAGTTCTTTAAAAAACTTTCTGGATTCGTTTTTCTGGTGATTAGTTTCCATATCTTTGATTATATTACTCATATATTCTCGCTTCTGCTGTCGAACTATTTTTGTAGCCTCTTTACATTCATTTCTATATTGCTCTTCCTTTTGGATGTTGTTGATGTCATTTAGCCATAGCTGTCTGGCATTCTTTTTCCTAATGACTGCTTCTTCACATTTTGGATTGAACCATCTGTTCTTTCTATGCGTGGTTAACACACCGAGACATTCTTCTGCGGTAGATTGAATTGTATTCTTGATGTTCAACCAAGTTTGGTCAACGCTTTCCTCCAACGGGTTTTGTAGAATTTCAAGTTTACATTTTATTTCATCTGCAAATTTCTCTTTGACTGTAATTTCTTGTAGTTTTTCTCTGTTATATGTTGGGTGTAACCTTTGTAGTTTAGCATAGAAAGCTCTCTTAAGTTTTATTTTAAATTTTGCCCCAACGAGGAAGTGGTCGCTGTGGCACTCAGCTCCTCTATAGCTTCTAACTTGTTGTATGTTTGATGCATTTTTGTTGTTAATTAAAATGTGATCTATTTGATTATAGGTTCTCTTGTCACATGATTTCCAAGTTTGTTTATGTATATCCTTTCTTTGCAGTCTGGTACTGCTGATCTGCAGTCCTTTGGCTTCTGCTAGGTTGATGACTCTCCATCCATTATCATTTGAAGTTGTATGTAGGCTTTCCATACCGGCAACTTTTTTATGAGTTTGCTCTCTACCTATTTTTGCGTTGAAGTCTCCCAGCACAATCAGGATGTCCTGTTTGGGGGTTTCTTCTATGACATCTTCCAGATCATTATAAAAGTCTTCTTTAATATCATCTTCTTTCTCTTCAGTAGGTGCATGTACATTAATCATCGTTATATTTTTCCATTTACCTTTTATTCGTAATTTACTAATCCTATCATTAACAGCTTTAAAGTTTAGAACGTTCCCCCATAACTCTTTTTTGATGACAAATCCTGTTCCTAATTCATGTTTATTTTGGGTGTTTCCTCCATATATTATAATCATTCCATTTTGCTCTAAAGTACCCTCTCCTGGCCACCTTATTTCTTGAATTGCTGTTATATCCATTTTATACTCAACCAGCTCCCGGGTTAATTCTTCGGCCGCTCCAGCTCGATATAGTGTCCGTACATTCCATGTTCCAAATCTCAAAAGTCCTTTAACGTTCCAAGGTCGATGTCCAAATAAGCCAGTCCGAATTCGAGGCTCATGTATCTGTTTCGTAACAAAATGGTTTTTACAAAGGTGGGGATGTTAACCCCACGCTTCAACCCCCAACCTGGAGGACCATGGTGTTTCTCTTTGTCTGTTCTCTACCCTTTGACCTGTCCGGCTTGGGAGGCCCTGCTGGTAGTTACGCTACCGCCGGCATAGCTCTCAGGGTCATTGAGAACCTCAAGCTCACCCACCACGACAAGATGGAAACATCATCGGGGGAGGTAGCGAGTATGGCTTAGTGAAATTCATTGGTAAGGGGTTTGTGAGGGGAGGAAAGTTTAGATAGGTGCTTCTGATCATTGTTAAGGGTGGTCGAGTTGGGCGGTGGTAGATAAATACGACCGTTCCGTGATAATAGCCACACACAGCTCAGGTGTCTTGTATGAACGGTGGTTGACTCGGCGTACTTTGCTTTTGCGTGTATTATCTGCATCGGCACTGTATTTCGTTCAGCATAATCGTGTGGGGTTGTCAGTATACTTGAAAGTGGTCTTTGGTGACGGCCAGTGGTGTCTTGACGGCAGCGTTCTTCAGCGATCAACAGCAGCAGCTCTCTGGATTGGTGAGTTTCACTGTCACTGGATTGCCTAGCAATCAACTAAAAGTAAGAAAACTTAATAGAACATAGGAGAACTAATAATTGCATAGAAACAAAGGACTAAACAATCAAACAATATAATAGGAATTATAAATAATTAAATAAACAAAGGAGGGACAAAGCGAAAGGATATAAATCAAAGCAGATAAAAACATTACAAATATAGCTAGCAAGTAAAGGATAAACAAAAACAATGGTGTTGACACGAAACCAATCGTCAGAGGCCAAAAGCAACAAGGAGAAAAATAGCCCAGAACCAGTAGAAGTAGCTGGAAGAAATGTAAGGGAACGAAAACAAAGTATAGAACCCAAGACCGCCGACAAAGGCCCTCACTTCAAAATAACCCAAATAGAGGGACAACAACTGGCATTGTCAAATATATCCAAACGCCTAATCGGCCAAATGCTGGAAAAAATACTCGGAACCAGAGCCATCTACGATATCGACCCACGCCTGGATGGATCAGTAAACATCAAGACGTACAACACCGATTCAGTACGAAAGATAGCCGAAGAAATAGAAAAGGAGAAAAAACCGGTCACAAAACACCTCGCTCATGACGTAAAAGTCACCATAGAAAGGCTCAAACCATCAATAACTATGGTAGTGAAAGGGATGAACATGACCACTGACATAAGAAGGGTGACAGACATCCTCAAGATGGAAAATAAAAACGTTGAAATTATTCACACTGACAGGATCCTCACGAAGCGGGGTGAACCAACGACTATCATCAGGATCAAGATAGAAGGCACAAAGATGCCAGAACAAATAAGATACCAAGGCAGGGTTAAACACATTGAATACTACATACCACCGGTCACACAGTGTTCGAAGTGCCAAATCCTGGGACACACAGCATCCTACTGCAGGGGAAAGAACCCCGTGTGCAGATTCTGCAGCAAGGATCACTGGCTCAGGGAATGCCCAGAAGCCAAAATAGACAAGAATTACAAGGCTACGAACCCAGCCAGGCGGTGCGCAAACTGCCAAGGCAACCACAGCTCTAGGTACAAGGGCTGTCCCAAGTACAAAACAACCGAGACAGCGTGGAGGGAGGCAGTACTGACACAAACCCCCATGAGAATAACTAGATGGAGGCAAGAAAATGTGTTAAAAGAACCTGACACAATGTCAGAAATGCGGATCATGAAAAAAGAGATTACCAACCTCAAGATCAAAGTATCCGAGAAACACGATGAAAAGAATCCTGATAGTACAACAGAGAGCGATGACAGCAAACTAAGAAGGGCGCTAAATCAAATAGAAACCACCAAAAAAGAAATCGAAGAAGAAAGAAACCGCTCCCGGAAAGCGGCTAAAGAACTAGAAGCCACCAAAGCGGAACTTAAAAACCAAATAAAAGACAATAACACAATCAAGGAAAAGCTAGAAAAACTAACCCTTGAAATGACCAAAACAAAACAAAAACTACACGAAGTCAGCTCGAACACTGAACAGATGAAAGTAGAAATAAAAGACATCAAGGCAGAACAATCAGAGGGGGAAAAAAGGAGACAACCGGACATTAGAAAATGGAAACGAGATGTCAATTCAGAAATAAAACACCTCAAACAATCAGTGCAGAACCGACCGACACAAGAGCAAATCTCCGACACAATAACAAAACTATACCACATAGTGAAAGACGGCCGATTCTCACAGGAGGGACTCCCTGAAATATTAGCTGAAATCATAGGTGAAACAAGCGAGGAGGAGAGCGAAATGTCTGAAAATTAAGAACAACCGACACAACCAGTAACGTAAACTCAACAAATATCATGGGGAACGACAATATAAGAATAGTGCAATGGAACTGCAGGGGCGTGAAAACAAACCTCCCCAGCGTAATGGAACAGCTGGGGAAAGAAAACAGCATATACGCCCTGCAGGAAACATTCCTCAAACCCAAAGATAGATACAGCTGCAACGGTTTTAACGTTCTCAGAAACGACAGAACAGAAACAGCAGGAGGCGGGGTAGCCCTACTCATTCAAGATGAACTACAAATATTAACAAGTGAGAAGTTTAAGACAACCAACTTCGAAGGCATAGCGGTAGAAATAGCAAGCAAACCACACAATCTGAACATCATCAACATCTACTGCCCTAAAGGAGTAATTGAAAAAGAAGACCTATCAGAGGTAGAGAAAAGAATCACAACCGCAACAATAATAGTCGGCGACTTTAACTGCCATCACCAGATGTGGGGTGGAACAACTAGCAATAAAGCAGGAACTCATCTGGCAGAGTTTATAGAAGACAACCAGCTGACGGTACTCAATGACGGGTCGATAACACGAATAGACCCGAATCCAAAAAGATATGACACGGCTATCGACCTAACAATAGTCACACCGGACCTTACAAGGAGCAAATGGGAGGTAAAAGAGGATACCAACAGCGACCACCTACCGATTATAACTGACATAAACGCAAAAGCACAGAAAGACCAGGAAAGCAATAAACCGACATTCAACTTCAAGAAGGCGAGATGGGATCAATTTAGAGAAGAACTAGAAGGGATGGAGATAGACCAAACAAAAAAAGAAAACCTAGAAGAATACACAGAAAGAATAACTAACAGCATTCTCCGAGCCGCGATAAAACACATACCCAGCAAAAACATGCCAGCACACCTGACGAATGGCGTGCCTAGAACGCGGTCAAACGGAACGAAGGGGAACAAACAGCCAGCGAGATGGTGGAATGCCAGCTGCACAAAGGCGCTGGACAAAAGAAAAAGGGCACTTAAACGATACAGAAGAATGAGGTCAGAGGAAAACTACAACGAATACAAAAAAGTTAGGAACGAAGCCAACAGAACGATAAAAGAAGCCAAAGAAACAGCATGGAAGAAGTACTGTCAGACCCTGTCACCAGACACACCTACAAAAGAAGTATGGAAACAAATAAAAACCATTAATAGAAACCACACAAAGAGTAAAACCGCAGTAATAAAATTCCCAACAGTAGCGATAACAGAACAAGAAAAAGCAGACGCCTTTGGGAAGTACTTCTACGAGGTCAGCTCCAACGAAGCACTGGGAGAGCAGGAGAGAATAAGACGAGAAAAATTTATAGAAGAGACAGGAGAAATACAACACGAAGAAATAGAGGACCTTTATATGGATGCGTACATAACGGTAGGCGAGGTAACGGCAGCGATCAAAGAAAAGGACGACACAGCAGCAGGGGCGGACATTCTAAACTACACACTGCTGAAAAGGCTACCGAGGAAAACAATTATGACAATCACAGAGTTGTATAACAAAATATGGCACTCGGGAAAGATACCAGAACAGTGGAAAAGAGCGATAGTCATTCCAATAAAAAAGCAATTTAAAAACCCACAGAGATTAGACTCGTATAGACCGATTTCCCTAACCTCACACCTTGGGAAAATATTGGAAACAGTCATAACGAAAAGAATTAACCACCATCTGGAGAAAAATGGACTAATTAGCGACTCACAGTCTGGATTTAGGGCCAACAGGAGTGCAGTAGACCAGATTATAAAACTAGAGAATCACGCGAAAAGAGGATTCAAAAAAGGAGAAAAAACAATGGCTGTTTTCCTAGATCTAGCAAAGGCATACGACCAATGCTGGAGGCACGCCGCACTCATTAAAATAAACAAAATAGGGATAGTAGGTAGGACATACAGGTATATAGAAAATTTCCTACAAAACCGAAAATTCACGGTACGAATTCAAAACGAAGAATCAAAAACCTATGACCAAGAAAATGGAATACCACAGGGATCAGTAATATCACCGACGATATTCGCAATTCTAGTAAACGACCTCACCGACGAGAAAATTGACGACAGAATAGGGATATCACAGTTCGCCGACGACTGTGCAATATGGAGAAGCGGTAGGCACATTAAAAGCATAAGAATCAGATTGCAAATGCAACTGAACAGAATCGCCAGATGGATGGAAAAATGGGGATTCCAAATCAACACTGAAAAAACAGTCAGCATGACTTTCAACGCGAAACGGAAAAAGACACACCCTGACGAAATCATTAAGATTAATGGTAAGACCATAAAGAAGGCAAGGAACACAAGATTCCTGGGAATGATATTAGACGAAAAATTAGCCTGGAATAAACACATAGACCACACAGTTGAAAAAGTCAAAAAGACACTAAATCTGCTGAGAGTAATAAAAGGCAACGGATGGGGAGCCCACACTAAAACAATGTTAATGGTATACAAATCACTGATAAGAGGCAGACTAGAATATGGCAGCATAGTATACGATGCAGCATCGGAAAACAGCAAAAGAAAACTGGACACAATTCAGAACCAGGCGCTAGGCATCATATTAGGAACAGGCAGAAGAACATCTAAGGAAGCCCTGGAAGTAGCACTAGGGGTACTGCCACTTAAGCTTAGAAGAAAACAACTGATCTACAACTACTGGATAAAAGCGATTCAGGACCAGAGACACCCAGCATACAGTGCATTCGAGGAAAACAGAAGTAAATGGGGTGGAATACCCATACGTAAAATTAACACACCAGCAGGATGGACAGCAGCACAGGAAATAAACGCGGAAGAGGGGCTAATAGCGACGATGAAACAAACAAAAGTCCACAGACCGAAAATACCCCGATGGGAACTGAACTTACCACTGACGGACACAAACCTCACTAAACAAATAAGCAGAGGGACAGACGACATGGAAGCAAAATACATCGCAGAAGAATACGTAAGGCAGTTAAGCAAGGACAGCCTAGCAATATATACAGATGGATCAAAGAACGAAAGGGGGGAAGTCGGAGCAGGAGTAGCAGTACCAGAATACAAAATCCAAAAGAAATTCAAATTGACGGACAACACATCGGTCTACACGGCAGAACTGGTAGGAATTATGAAAGGACTGGAATTAGCAACAGAAAAACCCCCCCTACAAGTAACAATACTAACGGACTCACTATCGGCAGTACAGGCACTTGGAAACTATACTAGAGGAAACAGACCGGACCTCAAGGAAGAAATACTGTCGCTAATAACAAATCTGAATTACATGGGATGCCAGGTGACAATAGCATGGATACCAGCACACAGAGGCGTAACCGGCAATGAGACCGCAGACAGAGCTGCAAAACGCGGAACAATCAGTCAAAATGTAGTGGACACAGGCCTCAGCGTAACGGAAGCAAAGAATATTATCAAACAACACATTATTAAACAGTGGAAACAACAATGGAGAGACAGCGATAGTGGAAGACATGCATATAATAACCTAAAAGAACCCAGCATGAAGAGCCAAGTCAAAAACAATACGAAAATACCCACATATAAAAAACTGTGGCGGATGAGAGTAGGATATTGGAAAGATAAAATAAACGACACAGCCTGCACAGAATGCATGGTAGATAGCACTATAGAACACTACTTAGTATCGTGCACAATATACGACCAGGAACGGCAAGAACTAAAAGACTACTTTCGAACAAGAGATAGAATGATGACCATGAAAGAATGCCTACAAACAGATGGAGACAAGGAACTACAAAAACTGGTCACCCAATTCATAGCTAGAACAAAAAAAGATATGTAAACAAAAAAGATAAACAGGGAGGGAGATAACCAAGAAATATTTTAACAAAATAGCAAAACGCAGTCAAGAGTTACCGGAAACACGCTAGGTAAAAATAGCACACCAACAACAATGGATAACAGAAGTAATAGGAGTAGGAAATAACAGCTAAAAATGGACAGACTCGATAGTAGACAGATATGTACATATGTATATAGACAGATATAGACTAATATTAATATTATTATTAGTCATATATAATAATAATATATTATTTAATTAAAAAAAAAAAAAAAAAAAAAAAAAAAAAACTCATAGGATATATCTGGATATATACATAAGTGCATATGACATTCAACAAATCAATCAAACAGTGACATTAATAGAGAACCAATAAATAGGAAAATAAATAAACCAGAGTAGGGAAAGGCACGTTCAGTGGCAGTGAAACAAACATCAAGGATGTCTGCGACGAAGGAAGGATTGGAGGACAATGGAACGGAACGAGAGGGTGCCGGTGACGAAGAGTAGAAAGGGAAGTCAGAGGAATGAACAAAATCTGACGGATGGCATTCGTAGCTCTCAAGCACAAAGGAAGTCAAATATCATACCGCAATATGAACCACCAGGGAAATAACCAATGCCACAGAGGCTGGTTCACAAGGTGGAAAGTTTCTTTTTTTTCGGAAAATGGACACGGACACGGACACGGATAATAGCCAGAGGGTAAAACTCATATTAAAGTCTAAAGATTGAACTCATAGGTGGTTGGTCTGAGGGTGACCGCCTGGGTGACTCATCACGGAGCTATGTCGGTGGGGGTGAACATAATGAACGTGTTCAGACATGTCTTTAGGGAAAACCGGAGGATGACTCAGAGCGTACTGACCGCATAACGTTACACATGGGTAATGGTCACATCGGAGCAAGTATGGGTCTGCTTCCGGTCGCATTGTAATGACTACAACCAGACCACGTGCTCACTGGCTAAAGCCGGTCAACGATGGCGTCGCATCCGATCACACGTGGTAATGACAAAAACAGACCAAGTGGCTAAAGCCGCTCAAAGATGGCGCTGTATCCGGTGCACGTTGGTAATGGTCACATCCGATGAAATATGGCACTGCTTTCGGTCGCATGTGTAATGACTACAACCAGACCACGTGCTCACTGGCTACAAGTGGTCAACGATGGCGTCACATCCAATCACACGTGGTAATTAAGAAACCACGCCAAGTGGCTAAAACCGATCAAAGATGGCGCTGTATCCGGTCACGTGTCTTATGGGATAAAACCGAAACACGTGACTAATGACTCAACCGGTCAAAGATGGAGCCCACCCGGTCACATGACCAGGCAGTCATTCTACGTCAGCAGATATCGTGTATATAGCGTCCACCATTCACCGTCTAGAAGTACCGGTCTCAGTGAACAGCAACCAGTTCACAATGTTACAAGTCGCTAACAGTAAGTTAGCTTTTTGATAACTCTTTCACATTTTCGTTGTATTTCTCCAAGTAGGCATATGGGTAAGACCGGCAATGTCCCACACAGGAACGTCTCGAGCACTGATTTTTGCATTTGCCAATAGCAACTAATGATACAGCCGAGACACGAGTGTAATGACCCAGCAGGTAAAAAAACAGAGGTAATGGAAGAAACCAACGTGGAAACTAACCCACAAAATAGTCCAGAGGGGAAAAGAAATTCGTTCTGGTGCATGTGTGGTCGGCGAGTGCCACGACTAGAGATTGTCTTCTTCTGTCAACTGGTCGTTATATACACTGGTTGGTGGGATGTATCTTAGCCATACTTCATTCTCTAGCACATTGCAGTAGTAGTTGGTGAATTTAATTTCGGCCAGACCCACTTCGAAATGTTGACTCACCTCAATAGTCTGCGGTAACTTGACGAAATAGTAACCTGGTGTGTTCTTGGGAAACATGTTCGGCGAAGCATTACTTGGTAATATCACGTAGCTCATATTTTAGGGTTTGGTAAAGGGGGGGAAAAAAA
>JACEFZ010014220.1:0-22500 GCA_014155875.1 Cepaea nemoralis
TGGCAACAGTTTACGCTTATCTACACATCAAGCACCAACCTAAAAACCCCCAAAGATATTTTCCCCTCTAAAGACCTCTTTCCCTATTATACACATCACCTCACATAACTAACCTCACTCAGAATTCCCTCTAAATCTCGCCGAAAACTTCAGCAACCCCCTAATGTCCATTTATTATGGGCATTTCTCCTGAACCTCAATTTATGCCGTTATCAACAGCAACAATACCACTGCCACTGAACTCATGTCTGTGACCGCTTGCAATCAACGTTTTTCTTTCTCAGTCCATATATTACGGACCTCCCAAAACCCCATGTTATTTAATCTATGTTCTCTGTGACCACAGCACTCCACACTGACAATTGTTTATTTCTCATTAACGTACTTACCCCCCTTTTCTATTGTACTGATATCCACAGTATATAGTTATTCTTTGAAGTAAAACATGGCATTCAATTCATGTTTTATTATTTGTCTTCACACTGTCTGGCGTAACACGTTACCCACTTCTTTTTCTATAAGCCAGCCAGTCTTCTATTACATCATGGCTCTAAATCCATGTTTACTTCCGACCCCATGGAAACCATGTTCTAAACTTTCCCCTCATTTACCCCACTGCTATATACATTAGTTACGTTAATCTTTTCTTTCCCAATATGGCATCCAATCCATACATATTCAATCAATGCTGACTTAATGTATCTCCTATTTTTAACTCCCGCAGAACCCTTTTCTTGAGTAGTAACCCCATTTAAGTATGGCATATGTTTCCACAACTTCACAGCCACTATATCCTTAACCTCTCAATGCTGACTATCACAGCAATCCCACCAACAGAATATACTCATGAACTTATTATTCACAAAGAGAATGTGTCTCTCTACTAGTCCTCAGTAGTTTATTAACTATTTTCTGAACGAAGGGTTCTATAATAAAGCCCCAGTGTATTGCTTTTATACTAGGACAAAACCATAACTGTTTGTGAAAGTAAACTTAACTTAAACCAATTTATAACATATTATAACAAGTATTCTTATTTAACAGACAAGACAATTCAAGTTAAATTATGAGTCAATCCAAAATAAAACAACAGGATGTCATACCCCCCAGGTTTTGAACTGTTTATCCCCAACAATCAAAAACATGCATCAATTTAAATTAAAAGAAAATAGTCTAAGTGTTATCTAACACTACTGGTCTCTTTTACGGACCAGTAGTTTGTACGCAAAAGACTAAAAACACAATAATCCTATTCTAAAATCAAATAGTGATAATCATTTTACAGGACCAAATCAAGCAAAAATAATATAACATTACCTATACATATTCAATCAACATTGGTCTCTTATACTAACCAATGAAATACATATCTATTCACCCAAGTCATGCCTATTCCATTATTCTTATAACAGATAAAACAAAACAACTCAATGCCAAGCATTAATCCATATATATATATATATATATATATATATATATATATATATATATATATATATATATATATATATATATATATATATATATATATATATATCTGTTACCTACAGACTATATCATAACGCAGAACAATATTTGTTCCCTCAACAAAAATCATTAATCAACAAATGACCGTACTTTTTCTAGGAGTCAATCATTGATTCTCTCCCCTCACAATATTCTATCTTTTACCAAACTAACTCCTAACACATCACAATATCTGGAATATAACCCTAAACAACCACTGTAAACTACAGTTCAAATCACTTCATCCACTACTAGTGTGGCGACTATCTCACTGTACCACCAGTCATCTATCTACTAATAGAACCTGTGGCTCGGCACACTAGTTGTTTCCCCTAGATTTGCACCAAGAATTACTACAACTTACTTAATCATTACCGTTAACTACGGTATCTCCACCATGCTACATCCAGCAAAATAAATGTCTATTTACCATCGACTCCACCAATACATCTACCTACTATATTTGTCCAATAACTAATTCTAATTTTAAGTCTCTCGTCTACCCGACGCAACTAACTAACGTATCAGTACTTTCCAACATCTCACCACAACTACTCTAAACTATCCTCAACTTTCTCTTAACTTCGTTCTACACCGCGATGATAGTTCAAGCCAGTCACACTTATCAGGAACACGTTCTCTAGCACTCTATTTATAACACTCCGACATTCATTTAGCCAATCTTGTTTACCTCACTATCTTTCACCACTATTTCTATCCATCGGGACTCAGAAACAATAAACAACACCGCACATGACTAACGACAAATCTCACTCCGACTGGGCAAACCATACTCTCTCAATTCTCTGTATCAGTCATTCTTGTTTCGACATGTCTCTGCCAACACTACTAAATCTGTTTCTTGAAACATCATTCAAAACGTTAACTCTCTTTCCGTCAGCCTGTCATACAACTTTCATTAACTCTGTCTAACGTCAGATATTCTAACCAAAAGACATCACCAATCTCTAATCATGTTCTTTCTACCTCTCAATTTTCGCATACTCAGTTACTCTATGCTCTACGTTTTATCAACGTCACTTATCAGCCACTCTTCGCATATTCACACGGTATTCGTGTTTGCTCGGACAGTGATACACAACCTCGCTCTCATCTCACGACTACTCTCGCATCGCGACAACCTAACGTGCCCATACCATTACTTCAAAAAACAAAAAAACAATTTAGACGCCAATTCAACATTCCAGCAATCACTCACCACAATCTAAGCGTATCGATCTCCTCCACACACATTGACACAAGATATATCAACCGCACAACTATTACATTTTCTCTATGTACTTCACTTAGACGACGTCTCCAAACCTCACTGTTACTTCACTCAGCGCGACGAACACCTGTTTGTCTACAGTTATACTCTCGTACGAACAACGCATAACCAGACGAATTACTCCACAGGACTTTCACAATTCAACTGTTTTCTTATTTCTACTTTTCTCAATCATTCACTCCTTTTCAAAGGTCAGAACCTATACATTATTTCTCGCAACTTATATCTCTTTTATACACTAACCAGCACTATCAACTATCTCTCAGAACAAACCTCACTCCGACGAGTCACTAACCTCGTAACTATCATTCTAAACTTCTCCACACAACAACTTTCTCAGATTTAATCACCTCTTCTTTCTCCACAAGCATCATATAATTACGTCACCCCCTCACCAAGACCTCGTATTCTTCAAGCATCAACTTCTACAGTCTTTTACTCTTAATATTCTCGCGTTCAACTGGCTATTTTACACATGATACTCAATTCCTCCTCAATCTATATCTCCTCATCAGACACTCTCGGTTCACCTGTCAACAATACTATACTTACTTCTCAACTACCAAGCGAAACTATCTCAGACATCACGTCATAGCCCTGAGTCGAACCAATTCTAGTACGAGCATTCATACTTAGTTTATCTCTCTCTCTAGCTAATTCTGTGCTGAATCTACTCTACTTTAATCACACCAGTTATACATCACTCAACGTGATCAACTCTCTCTATCTAGCCATTCCGGACAAGGGACATTTCAATTTCTACCTTGTTTACTCTCCCTACACCGCAACCAAACACAAGATATTCTTTATAACGTATCCACGTCGAATATCAGTTGTCGTGACTCTCTATCCTCAACAACACTATTGCCTACCCTGTACCATGTGATGCTACACCAAAAAAAATTCATCTGCCTATTTTAGACAGCCCATATGTATCTGCTCAAACCGCAATTCCTCTCATAATCTAAAACAATGCCATATGTCCTTCCTCACCCTCGGAATTTTAACAGCCATAGAGCGCATCTAAGTTAAATATTTCATTGTCTCCTAGTACATTAGTACGTCTTTCTTCAATTATGTCATCTTCACTATCTGTTGTTAATCTGTTATTAAAATACTCAGGTCTTAAGGTCATATATTCTTCTATTTTTCTTAAGTCACTTTCTGTCGTCGAGTAATTTTCCGCTATCTGTCTATTACTATTCTTCTTCTTAAATGCTTTCTTTCTATTTCCTTTATTTGCGTCGGTCTGCTCACTGTTTTTTGTATATCTTACATAACGTTTATATCTCCCCGTTTCGTCTTCAGATGACACACTGATAATAGTTCCCTCATCAGACTCATAGTAGTTTACTGCAGACACGTCGATCCTATTCCCATAGTCGGCTTTAGAACGTCTGACTTTCTTCTTACTTCTATTCCTCATGCTCCGCTTCTGTACAACTCCCATATCTTTACCTGAAATATTCTCTCCATAACCTGAACTCTCACACCTAACATTCCTACACCATTTAGGGATTAATTTAATGTCTATACCTGAGGAACTTGACATACCATTCGTCGTACCTCTATTAACTATCAGACTGTTAATATTTCTTTCCCCAATACTTTTTCTCTTTGGTCTCTTTTCATCTTTGGTTCTCGTCTGTTTATCTTTCTTAATTTCAACCGTGTCTCCCTTAGTCAAGTGAGTTGGTTTTGACTGAGTCTCTACTAACTCGGTTTGACTTCCCTTTGTTATCTTGCTGGTTGGTTGTACCTGGACCTTTTTCTCTACTGTATCAACCTGTGTTTGTGTGTTCCGTTCTACCACTTCAATCACCTGTGTCTGAGTCTCTTGGTCTATTTTCTTCTTTTCTTGTCTAAGAGTCAGATTCGCAACCAGCTTTAGTTGAATTCCTACTTACGTTTTCTACTCTGTTCTTTGACCCTGACCTCAGATACTGTCTCCGTCTTTGTTCAAACCAGTCGTCACGTTTTTTCCTAGCAGTCTTGCTATGGGATGGCCACTTCCATATTTTATTGGAAAGGTCTCTCTCAGGACCATTCTTGTATCTATAACACCTATACCAGTCCGACCTTTCACCATTACGTCTGTTCTCACCGTCTTTTACCCTATATACATCAGGCCTTGGTTCGTCATAACCATATTGTCTTCTGTCTTTATTAAGCAGTGGCTGTCTCCTGTTATTCTTTCCTACTCTATTGCAGTCTACCTTAAATCTATAAGGCTCTTGTCTAGTCGTTCTGTTCTGCAACGTTTCTACAAAATTTTCTACTTCATTAACTGCCACTTTTAACTCTCCCAACCATGTACTGATACGTTTTAATTCTATATGTAGGTAATTCATACTTATTTCTCTGTAATTTCTATCAAGCTTGAAACAATATTCCTACTTCTTCCTCTGTATATTTCTTGGTACCTGAAAAAAAAAACTCGTCCTGAGCTTAGCTGAAATAATTTTCAATTATGCCTGTTTCTCTACTGTGCTGTGATGGTTCTGCCTGTTGCCATACCCTGTTGTTTCTTTTGTCATGCTGAAATATTTCACTATACACTTATACAATCAAATTCACATTTATAACAATTTATCTAAATGATCTTATTAAAATCACATTAAAAAATGTTCTCCTAGCAATTATACTTTAACTAATTACCGTCAAGCATGTCTTCCCTTGATCCAAGAGAAGCGTGAATTCACGTACGTTCGTTGAAAATTTTCCTTGTCACGGTTCACGTATAACACAAACGTCAGGAGTCTGTATTATCTGAAGCCATCCAAACGATTTCGTAATTTCGGTGACATTCTTCTTCCAACGTCTCAAGTTTCGTTACTTTCACTTTCAGCCCCTGGACGGGCCCCTACCAGACTTGCGGTTTCTTTTCACCCTAACAGGGCTCTTCAAGGCGTCGACTTGAAAGCGACTCTAGCTCGATAAAATGATTTAATTTGGGTCCTCTCTTCAGCAGGTCGGCACCCTATTGAAATGTTCGCTTTTGTTGAAAAACATTCTGATTTGCTAGAGTTCAAGATGAGCAAACGCGACTGTATTTTCTCGTAATTTCCAAACGAAGGAGCAATAGGGTTGACTCAATATAAGCTCTCGTTTTTCTTCAGGTCCTCAAAGTCAATGTTAAATGAGCATAACGGAAGAAAACAGCTCCTTCAAACAAGTTCTCTATTGAATTCGAGTTGTTTATAGCTGTCTTGAGATTTCTTTGCTAGTATGTAAATGGCTGACCTTCAAACACAAGGTTACTTAACGGCTGTAATAATGCAGGTCAAACCTCATAGCAATTTGACAAAAATCACGTTGCTTCAAGTATTTATGACGAGAAACAGCTTAATAAAACTCCACAGGCAATCATGTTATGTAGATGGCTCCATTCAAAAAATCTTGATGCGTATAAGTTTAATTTAGGTAGTCCGAAACATTCCGAAAAACGCTTAAATTTTGAAGTGGTCCGATTTTGAACTTTTTTTTTTATTTAAATGAATGTCTAAAATTTAGTTCATACCTCAACAAGTTGGTTGGTGATAAATTTTTCATGACAGTCCACTTTAGCATGTGGCATGTTGACTTTCGTACTTCACGTTGTACACGCGACATCCAAGTAAAAAATCGAATCCTGTGTGCGGCGCCAATTATCCATCTGTAACAATACGTGTATACAGTGGATCAACAAGTAACTTCTGATGTATTCATTTTAAAACAGGCTTTATTTGTTCATGATGGCGATACAAAATCCAAGGACCTCTAAATTGTGATGTTGTCTTCTCTTCTCTCGTCCTTGGTGGTCACTAACCACAACAAGCTACGTCACGACTTTATCATCCTTCTTACTGTTCTATCAGCATGCTCAAGCGTGCTTTGATCTTGCACACCTAAGCCAATACCAGATATGGTATTCATTCTGCTACACTATATCCCACATTATAAACAGAAGTGACCCCCCATGTCAATCAACTATATCCCACATTATAAACAGAAGTGACCCCCCCCCCCCCCCCCCCATATTGCAAAACTTGTCGAATTGTCCTAACAACTTCCCCACTTGCTTGTACAACTTGTCGAATTGCCCTGACAACTTACCCACTGACCCTATCTATTTGCCCACTGGCTCCCACAACTTGTCGAATTGCCCTGACAACTTACCCACTGACCCTATCTATTTGCCCACTGGCTCTTACAACATGGCGAATTGTCCTAGCAACTTACCACTGGAATTCACAAATTCACCACTGGATCTCACAATTTGTCCACTTGCCCTAACAACGTCTCCTCTTACCCTAACAACTTGTTCACGGGCTCTCACATCTTCTTGAATTACACTATTAACTTGCCCACTTACCATAATAAATGTCCCACTGGCTCCCACAACCTGTTTAATTTGCCTTATCAACTCACCCACTGGACCTAACAACTTGCCGAACTGCCCTAGCAACTTACCCACTGGATTTCACAAATTACCCTAGCGGCTCTCACAATTTCGCCATTTGCTACTACAACTTGTCAACTACCTTTCACAAATTACCCACTTACTATTATAAAGGTGTCCACTTATGATTTCATGTCTTCCTCACCTCATACAGAAGTATCCCTCATTGTGCACAGAACTATCCCATACATCATACAGAAGTGACCCTCGTTTCTTACAACCGAACTCAAACGCATAAGTACTTGGTGTGCTGAAGCTGGGGCAATGGTTAACCCAACAAATGCAACAGTGACATGGTTCTCATTGAATAATCATATTGTCACCACCAACTGTTAACCTGTGTTCTTAGACTGGAAAGAACGCAGGCAATGAATTACTTGGGGATACGTTGTGATCGAAGCCTTGCTTATAATGAGCACATAGACCAGGTTGTTGCACACAGGGAACTACTAGCGCTAGAACTGAATATTAAGAATACATAGATTATGGTCGTCACTGGGAAGAAGGAAATACATGACTGATTTCCCGCTTTGAACTCAAGCGCAGACTATATACCTTCCTACAACGTGTAGTGCACTGGACTGATGTGGGCCATATTTCCCTATTACCAGTGTCCCCCGCCTCCAGGCAAACCCACTCTGACTTTAGATGCATGCATGTTGATATCTTCCATGATCTTAGATGCATGCATGTTGATATCTTCCAGACTTTAGATCATGCATGTTGATATCTTCCAGACTTTAGATGCATGCATGTTGATATCTTCCAGCATTTTAATCAATTCATATTTTACTTTCAAATGCCTTGATATAATCTATAAAGCACAATTATATGTCTTCACGTCTGTTTCTCTGGTGATTCTTATTTTAGTGTTCGTAATGCGTATATTGCATTGTTTGTACCCTTTCCTTGCACATATCCATACCGATCTTCATCAATTTCTATTGTAATTTTCTTTCTTGTTCTTCTTATGCTAATTCTGAGTAGAAGCTTAGTGATATGGTTTATGGGGTTAACATCGTTGCACTCAATTGCTTATTATCGTTTTGTTACAACTATAAATACGAATTGTCCGCTGATTTGTCAAATGCTCCATCTCTCGCCAGCATGCTACAACGGGAAATATGCATGCTTTTTGTGCTCTAACTGTTGTTATTCTATTTCTATAAAAGTAAATGGGAAAAGAGAACTTGTCTTGAGCAAGTGAACCATCGCTGGTGTTTGTCGAAAGGGTTTCTTTTTTTCTAGTCTGTGGAATAAATGATGGGATGTGCGGAAAAAGAACACAGAGAGCTGAAATGATTCGATGGGTGTCTATTTGTGCGAGTGAGGTACATTGAGTGATGTAAAATAGAGTGAGTGCCCTTCGGTGCGAATTAAAGACAATGCGTTATGAAAAATATTAGGAGACTGGAGGATGAAAATATGGCACTAGAGAAAAACGTTGAGGATATCGTGGACAGACAAGAAAAATCTCTCATCCCGACAGATTCTTTAGATCCATAAGATAAAATCAAATGAAATTTGAGATAAATAAATAGAAGCAAATAACTCCCTTTACAGATGCCAAGCCAGTTGTTTAAAAAGTGAAAAGCAGAAACTGCGCGGAATCATCATACCCCAGAGCGGCACTGTGTGAACTTTGTCAGAAATCCACAAAGATGGTAATAAATTGGATCCCCAACACCCGTATGAACCTCGTAAGAAATGTACAAAGATGGTAATACATGGGACCACCCAAAACTGCGGCATACCTGGACATGCAGAAGCTGACAGATTGGCAAAGGGAGGTGCAGGACTACCTCAGAATGATATAGACATAACCTGGGGATGAGATAAAGAGAGTGACCAGAGGCAAATCTAGACAGACTACACACATAAGACAATATGCTGAAATTCTACATGTTTAATAAACTAAAGATAGGAGATACCCATGAATATGACCGTGGAACTGGTAAAGTGACAAACATTTGTTACAGGAGTGTCCAGCATGCAGAACAGAGTATTTTGGAGTACCCTCCGCCCCATTTGATGACAAAGGTGGCGATGCCAATAAGCTCACGTCCTTTGCGCCAAGACCTGAGAGAATCAGATACTCCCATATGAAAGATATGAGTGATGGAGATTTGCTAGAGATGGCTAAGTGTTTTAATCAGACCATTAGAACAGCATCAGTGCCCCAAGAGTGGGTACACAACAATTTAATCCAACTTCCCAAACCAGGCTAGGACCATTCAAGACTTAATGGTATAGGATTATTCTAATACCTTGCAGAGCACATTTGGCAAGATATTCGAAAGATTGCTGCTCTTAAGCAGCAGACATTTTTGGACAGAGAAAAGCTACTCTCAAGAGACCGGGGAGTTACCGTCCTTGAAAAGAAACGCATCGACATTTGCGTTTGATGTTTACGTAGGGTTCAAGGATAGACAGGAAACAATGGCAGCAGAATTTGATAGTGTGGACACATATAACAGGGTCCGATATGATCTCTTAATGCACATTCTTAAAGAGATGCGTGTTAGTCCTTGGGTGGTGAATCGGATAGCAGCTACCCTGCACTCTCGTAGGTTTTTTTTCTCCGCCTGGGTTCATGGACGATAAAGTTGAACTACTGATTATACTGGGCCGGCACTAAGCATTTCGCACTATTTGTTCTGAATAGCGCGAAATGCTTAGTGCCGGGATCTCAGTTTCTGCAGTATTTCGTAGTAACAGTCAGCATTCACCGTTGGAGTTAATTTGAAATAAGCGTCCGTTAAATTGTTGTAAAAGTCTGGTTGTTTAAAAAAATATATACATTGTATAAATATACGTGATATATAAATGGTATGTAAATTCAATTGGTAATTTTTATTACTTTCAGTTGAAGCATCAATTTTCCAGAAAAAAATTGTCAAATGAAAAAGTATTTTTTTTTTTTTTTTGGCGGTGGGGTAATTGTGCCATACATACTTAAATATGCATTTTTAGTCTACGTTTACTCCAGTTCACATTATTTATTTTTTTTTAAAGTTTTTAATTGATCTTATATTTCTTTCTTTCAGCCGATTAGTGAAATGAGAGGTGCAAGCAAGAAAAAATGTTCGTCAGTATTCGGAGGAATATTTAAAATTTGGTTTCATTACCGCTGTCCACGATGAACGGTCACCTTTTTGTCTTTTATGCCAACAATGTTTGACTAACGAATCAATGAAACCAGGTACTCTTGAGGCACATGTGAAGGCGAAACATAATGCTCATGTCACAAAGTAACTGACATAAAGACGTGGCTATAGTTGTCTAGAGGATGTCAGTGTGAATGTTTGTATGAACACACTGCAGGTTTACTGATGCACAGCTACAGACACTATCAAAACACCGTTTTGCGCACATCCGTTTATTAATGACACAGGTACATGATTCACAGCAAACATGACACTATTTCCAGAAAATGCATTGGCACAGGTATATAACGCAACTGTCTTTGATCGGCCTGATAATATGACTAATAGGCCTCGGACTAGATACTGTGTCCGATCTTCCTGACTGCCTGGCTGAGATTTCCTCCTCATCCCGAACTCCGAATAACTGGCTAGTTTTTTGTTTCCTTAAACGTAGCCCACGCTGAATACTTCTACCTGAATGCCGCTTTCTGGCTGGTGTCCCACACTCAGCCCAAATATCACTGCCCAAAACTCAGACCTCCACTGTCTGACTCAAAACTCAGCTCTACTCTGAGTATCTTCGCTCTGGACCCAAGATCCCTTCACTGGTCCATGACTTAATGCCCTCGCTACAGTCTCCCTGAACGCAGCCCTCAGACTCCACTGTCTGAGAATTCACCAGGCGGAGTTGTCCCTAACTCCACCACGACTCCACTGTCGGGCTAGTTCCCCACACCTAGCCCCAGCCTCCCCTCGGCTGTACTCGACCCGAATCCCCCTTCAATCCTTCCCTGCAGACCACCCACTAAACACACCATTTAACCTCTGGAACCCTATTTTACATAACTCCAACATTCTATTCTTGATTTCTCTTTGTCTAATAGTCTAATGTGACGTATACGCATCTCATTAGTTACCTCCTCTTAGCTCGTGCGTGTCCTAACACTCCCTGTGTTGGGTTTTCCCCATTGTTCTAGAGTTTATAACTTGACTTCTTTGACCTCGCATCCGCTCTACTTTCATGTTTTATCTAGTGCCTACGTGACTAAGGTTGACAACACCATGATCTACTCTCCACTGTCTTTAGAGCCCGCCATTGTACTTGGAATTCCTCCCTCAACCTTTAATGACCTAACATTTGCATATACTTCTCCTCTTAACATCCCTGATCCTTTGTTGTAAATCTCACATTCTTGGGTAGTACCATGACCCAATTACATTGCTAGAATTAGCAAATTCCTAAACGGTCGTTTACCCCAGTTAGATGCAAAACGCACACTCGTTACAGCTTATATTAATTCATATTTGAATTACTTTCAAACTTTAAAGAAAAATTTTGAAAAAAGAGTAACTTTAAAGATTCTATTTATTGTTCATAATGCAACTATCAATCGTACTCTCGAGGCTAGTTTTGAAATCTCAATACTCATCGCTAAATCTGGGAAATGTCACACTATAGGGGAGAATTTATTCAAACCATCAATATCAACATATCTTAAAACGGTTCTGGAAAAAGATGACCCAGACGTTAAAGCTATGCCACTAAGTAACAATACTGTTAGCAGAAGAATAGACGAAATGAGTGAGGCTAATGAAAAACAATTTGTTGAAAAGCTGAAAACAAGATCATTCTCGCTGCAAATGAATGATTCGGCTTTGAGAGACAGTGAGGCCGTACTTATAACTTACGTAAGATATATTGATAAAGACGATTTTGCTGAGGAAATGTTGTTCTGTAAATCATTAGAAAGCATCACTACCTCCAAAGATATATATATATCAGCCAATTAAAAATATAACATCTTGTGCTGCAGATGGTGCTCCTAATATGATGGGGAAGAAAAATGGTTGCTTAAAATTGATGAAAGATAAGAATCCAGAAATGCTTCTTGTGTATTGTGTTATTCACAGGGACAACCTGGTAGCTAAAACCATTTCGCCTGTTCTAAATGAAGTACTAAATTTAGTTATAAAGTGTATCAATGCTTATGGGAATGTCCTGAATGCTGTGATGTCGGTTCCTAAATCAATCAATCAATCAATCAATCAATCAATCAATGCTATTATAGCTAGTGCCGAATGTGAACGTCTCTTAGAGTTATTTCGTGAAGAACAAAATGAAGACCATGTGAGACGTACTTCACACTGAAGTAAGATGGCTCTCGAACAGGAACTGCCCGAAAAGATTTATGGAACTATTTGATACTCTTAGTGATTTTTTAAGTGACAAATCTGAAATGAACAATCTGTTAACGGTCGATGGTAAGGCATTTGTGAGTTATTCAGTCGATATCTTGAAAAACTAAACATATTAAATAAACAAATTTAAGGAACAAATAAAACTCTTGTCGACGCTAAAGCAAAGTTATTTGGTTTCATTACCTTTATTGAATTATGTCAGACATGCAACAAAAATTTTGAAAAGTTTCATTGGCTCCAAAAATGTGAAGTGACTGATACCGCTATATATGTTATTATCGATCATCTGAAAATTTTATCGGCTGATTTAAAAAAAAAAAAGAAAGATTTTCTGATTTGAAACAAATTGATTTTCCAACTTGGATGATGCAGCCAAAGTTAGTGGATTTGTCTGATAGTTTAAATATGCAGTATCAAGAAGAACTCGCAGAAATGCAAAACATGAGTCAATTAAAATTTTATTTAAGATAAAAGTAGCGATGTGAGGAATCCGAAATCAAATACCCAAATGCAACTAAATGTCCAAGAGAACTATTATTACAGTTTCCATCTTCATGTTTAGCTGAATGCGGATTTAGTGCCATAAATGATTTGCTGCTTTATATAAAAAAGACAGAAGTCGGCTGGATATAACAAAACGGGGAGACTTGAGACTGAGCTTAACTAAACTGGAAGCTGACATAAAATCTCTTTGCAGCAAGCATCAAGCGCAAGGATCTCACTAAATTTAAATAATAAATAATTACTAATAATTAAAATAATATAGAAAAATCTGTCATTAAAATTAATTTGTACTTGAATTTCAGTTCTCCATTATGTGTTTTGAAAATTTACTTACTGTAAATTTATTTGCTCAATAATTTCCTAGTGATGTCTTCCTAAAACCTATCATTCAAGTTCCTTTCGTGAACATTTAAATTTTTGAATATTAAAAATTATGTTTATGATTGGGGGGGGGGGGGGGGGGGGGAATAAGAATTTTAGAAAGGCTTAGGTGGGGCATAGCACAAAAAAGGTTGGGAAACACTGCCCTAAATGAAGCACTGGACACAGTTAAGGGCCTAAACTGTATCACGGGAAAAATAATGAATGCCTCGGGCATAGGATACAATAGGAGAAGTGGATGCTTGAGATCATTGGGAGAAGAGTATAATGAGTAAGGTGATGACGGGCATTCTTCAGACAGAGTGGCAGGCAATAAAAATATAGATAATCTGTTAAATCACCACCCCCCCCCCCCCTTCCCCCCAAGACATGCTAGTGTGATAGTAAACAAATACGTGAGACTGTGCAAACACGGATCCTGTACCGCTGGGTGCTGTATTGGAACATAAAGGCAGATGTGGTCGGGACCATTTGGGATCGCGTGTATAGTGCAGAGGAACAGACAGATCACGGATCAGGGAGAATGGTGCTTCAGGGAGTGACCAGAGGATCTGACCGACATTCAGGACGCGGAGGAAAGGCCAGACGGACACATAAGCAGACCGCTATTGGTACCATTGGTATTGGGACTTTTCGCTGACTGTTTAAGATGAGGACGGAGAACGTATGGGAATGTCCCGAGTTTAATGACTCACCTTAATGTGACTCAACTCAGCGAGTTATTCCCCTTGGCGTCTGAAGGAGTACGAAGAAATGAAATGTATGAAGTATATGAACTTAAAAGATGGAACAGATAAATGCGTCTTAAGTGGGACAAATACTAAACAGGCGAGACAGAAGAAGCAGATAATCATGTACGTGTCAATCTTCAATAGCCAGGCAATAAATATAAATATAAGCAGAATCAATATTATCCCTGTATAAGGCGGCAGGGGGATGGGGAGTTAGAATCTCCAGTAGCTAGACCAGGCATCCGAGGAAAAGGGTGAGGAAAAGGAATAACGGTTACTTGTCTATCTAGGGTGTTTATTTAGCCTTCGAGAGATTTAAAACTCCCGAGCCTCACAGAAGATTCAAACAGATGCCACTGTGTGTAAGACGGAGACCCGGTTATTTCAACGGTGTACGGTCATGTCTCGGAGTGACAACTCGCAAACACGACGCGTTGCTTATTTAAGGGTGACTTATGAGAGTGAGGACACATATGTACTCGTAGTAATGACTGCGTTACAGTAAACATCTCAAGTGAGGATATGCGAAATCACAACAAGAGACAAACGCTCGGGAGTCATGACTCAGGCTGGCCTACCCCTCAGAGAGTGAACAGTAGGTCAAGGGCCGAAGCCTTCGCCAGGAAGTACACTTTTGATGATATGAAGCCTCCTGTCGTACTTGCTCCTGGGCATAGTTTGTACCAGATGAGCAAATGGCCACGCTGGTCAGCAAATGGCGGAGATTGTATGCGGAGGAACGTAAATCTACCACATAAAATTTAGGGTAGCAGCAGTCATACTTCTAGTGATTACCTTGATAGGGTGGTGGTGTTACCTTTAGATATATAGGTTAGCCGTGAATATCCAACAAGCGGCTGTGGACCATCACAGGTGGTGGTGATTGAGAGGAGGCAATATAGTTGTGTGGGGCAGGTACCTCTATACCATACCTCCGAACTCTGTGATATGACTCCCCCACACCATTGACTTGCAGCGTTAAACTCTTTATACTTTCTTTCTTGCTCTGTTCATTATAACTCTGATTAGAAATTTGTAGACGTGGTTTATGAGATTACATGTACGGAATTCTTCTCATTAATTTGCCTTTGGTTCTTCTGAAAGAGAATATAAATACAGATGTTAGCATCTCACTAGGCATATGCCTACTGTTGTGAATACCGTTCAACACCCTAGCTTATATTTCCACTTCGAATTCTTCTGGTACTTCAATTTCCACTAACGTCATTCCTTCTGACCAGACTGTTTTTCCTTTCCTCATTAGCATGATAGCATCAATGACGTCTTCTGTTAGTATAGGCGGACTTTCTAGGGCCCTTTTATGTTTTAATTCTGCTCTTTCACCATAAGATAAGTCTCTTATGTATTCATTCTTTCTCGTTATTTTCGCACCTACTTCCAGTAATATGGTATATATTTTTATTTCAAAGGAAATATGTTTACTCAGACTCTCTCTCTCTCTCTCTCCATCTCTCTCTCTCTCTGTCTCTCTCCATCTCTCTCTCTGTCTCTCTCCATCTCTCTCTCTCTGTGTCTCTCTCCATCTCTCTCTCTCTGTCTCTTTCCATCTCTCTCTCTCTGTCTCTCTCCATCTCTCTCTCTCTCTGTCTCTCTCCATCTCTCTCTCTCTGTCTCTCTCCCTGTCTCTCTCTCTGTCTCTCTCCATCTCTCTCTCTCTCTCTCTGTCTCTCTCCATCTCTCTCTGTCTCTCTCCCTGTCTCTCTCTCTGTCTCTCTCCATCTCTCTCTCTCTCTGTCTCTCTCCATCTCTCTCTGTCTCTCTCCATCTCTCTCTCTCTGTCTCTCTCCATTTCTCTCTCTCTGTCTCTCTCTATCTCTCTCTCTTCCGTCTCTCTCTCTCTCTCTGTCTCTCTCCATCTCTCTCTCCATCTCTCTCTCTCTCTCTCCATCTCTCTCTCTCTCTCTCTCTCTCTCTCTCTCTCTCTATATATATATATATATATATATATATTATATATATATATATATATAACAAGAGGAAAAACGATGGTGTGAGACAGATACAATACAATGCCGACTGCATTCGGCCCAAAGAGACAAAGAGAAAAGGAGCGATAAGAAGTAGAAAAGACGGAGGAAAAAGAGACCTCTCACGGTCCCCCGAACTAACAAGAACTGGCAGAGTAAATAAAAAGAAAAAAAGCCCAGGGATTTGAGACATAGGTTATGAATGGACGTCTCTCAACCCAGGCAACTGATAAAAACACTAGGCTGAACCAACAACAGTCGGTGTAAAAATTAAATTAATGAACACGAAACGAGTAAAGTAGAAATGAATGACCTATATGAGTCTCTTCAAAAATCTTGCCAATGCAAACACCGACGTAATGTGAAAGGCGAAAACGTATATTTCTAATCCAACAGGAAACGAAGGTCTAAGCTGAGACCACTAGCATCAATAGCAAACTAACAATCTGCAACAGGAAAGACATTTAAGGTGCAGCAACAAATGTACGCGAAATATACTGTTAATCAAAATCTATAATACAGCAATGATATATGGTACTGTGAAAACCCAGACATACTTTGTTTTAAAAAACTTAAATACTTGCTTCTCCAACACAGCAGCTCATACCCACCGATACTCACCACTAAGTTCAAAATTGACTTGGACAATAAGCAATCCGTCTACAGGCATAGAGGCCAATCTTAAACTCTAGAGCTGGCCACGAGAACCAGACTTATAATTGAATAGCGTGACTAGAATCACTCCCCCTCCCCCCCCCCCTTCTTTTTTTTTTACAAGCCCTTGTAGCGCTGTGATAACTTACGAGCTCATGAATTGATCTCGTGCAATATTCACCCTCTTTAAATATTGACAATTCGACAACCTGATCTTAAACCAGATGGGTACCCTAGCAAAACAAAAATATATTCAACTCAAACACTATCATCACATATATAGTGGAACATACCTGAAAAAAAAAACAACACCGGTTACTTCTGGTGACATTAACCTCAAAACGTAACATAAGCTACTTGTTTTATTCCTAACATAATTACGTAAAGCACTCCATTAAAATACCACTATAAAATAATTTCGCTCTACCAAATCTATGAAGACATCATCACTTATAAGGTGATACAGCGTAATTATACACCACAAAACATCAGTACTATACAAGTTGAAAATACCAATAGTGTCAATAAAAAAGATGAAACATAAAACGAACATTACATCTTCACCGTCCTTAACACTGGTACAAGTCATTAATACTAGACGAAAATGATAATCACACCAGTAAGGAGAAATAACGCCTCTGCTAACTGAGTATCAGCAATGTTACAAAAGCACAGTCATAAAAAATAAAAACACACCTCACGTTTCAAATGATCATGGTCATTACACATACAATGGTCCCCCATACAGAAAAAGAGCAAATTATTCTATAATTATTTAAAAAAATTAAAAAAAATAAAATAAAAACAAACAAATTACGCAAAATATACCCTGGTGAGCTTAACACCAGTTACCACTTGCCTTAAACATATGTCCAAACAGATTAATCAGCATTTGAAAAATAAAACATGCAATCTGTCTTTTCTGAGGCGGATTCTCTCCGAGGGTCTCACCTGCAGTCTCCAGGTTCAAACATGAACCAGTCATTTATCTGCTGGTTTATCTTGTGGCTCCTCTTCTGACTCCGCCCACCCGGCAATTTTGGTAATCCTATTGTTGTCTCAGATACGTCCTCCATCGCATCTTCTTCATCACACTTTAACGCATGCCCGGATGCTCTAATATTGGGCTCATTTGCTCTAACTTTTGTGATAACACAAGGGCCTCCTGATGCTGCTGGAGAAGGTACAACTACATACTTTTCTATAAACCACTGATCTGTAACCTTACATTTCTCTGTACGGTGTGTCGTTCGGCCAACTACCTTTCCTACACTAAGTGGTTTCGAAGGTAACATTCTGTCACATCTGACTCACCTCATACTGGCTAACTTTCATAGACCCTCGCCTGCTCTAATATTGGCATTATGCGAACAGGAAAGGTTCTCTATCACCCAACTGTCAACATCTGTTCTACCATAGTCGGCAGTAGTATCAAGCGTGAAATCTACTGGCACTTCGAGCTCTCTTCCAATTAACAGATGGTATGGAGAATAACCCGTAGATGAAGATGAATGTGGCATCAGCTATATAATAGCAGGGCCTAATGACCACACGATGTTACTTTTATTTTGTTGTTTTAATTTTCCTCCAGCGGCCTGAGGAGGCCAGACAAGGTTCTATTGAGGGGAGACGGCAGGGGTTCTGGAAGAACCTCAAAATTGAGAGGGAAGTCAGGAGAACTTTTAATCAGATAGCGGTAGGAACGATTAGTAGTATGACTCTTCGCTGGACTGTTGAGCGAGGGGACGGAGCACGTATGGGAATGTCCTGAGTGCAGTGATGTCGTTACTTAACTCAACTCAACTCAAAAGTTCTTGACTCAACTCAACTCATTTCAGCGCGCTAATTTCACGTGCTAATTAACGTCTGTAAGTGCTCACAGCTGAATAACAGTATACAGTCCCAGAGTGTTATAATCCAGCTGTTATCTTAGGCAAGGGAAATGCATTAATGGAAACTATACACATTAAATAAATGTCAATTGCAACGAGAAAAATATGGATGTGAAACGTAGACAATGAGCAGACTAGCTAAAATGGCAGTGAAAATGTGGTTTCCGAGGAAAGTGCAAATAATTCCACGGACAGACAGGAAAACAAAGGAGCATATCACTACAAGAAGCAAATGAAAACAGTCAACTGATGAGAGAAATTAGACGTAGATAGTCAACATTATTTGGGAACGTTATGAGAAGAAATAAACTAGAGAACTTGGTGACAACAGATAAAACTGTATGGAAAAGAACAAGGGAAGGCAAAGAAGTAAATCTGGATGACTTGATGACATGGCAAGGTCTGGACAAGAACACAGAGTGATCCACGACTCTAATGATAGTGTGAGATGGCGAGGCATGACCGTACACGCTATACGGCACGGCACATGATTATGATGGAGCAGTGGGGGATGACAGTTATTATTTCAAATGAATATCAATTTAGGAACACCTGGAGGCCATCAAGACAATTAATTAATAAATATACACGTAGGTGAAAGACTTAGTGACTAGAGGACGACATAGACAACATAAAAATTGAAAGCTATAGTTCAGTGGTTCTCAACCATTTTTGGTCAATGCACCCTACCACCATATGTTCAGAATGTCATTTCCCCCTTCACACACACACACACACACACACCCACACCCACACACCCACACATAACACAAGAAAGGGAGACGATCACAATTTGTGTGGTCCTTAAGCCAGTTTGAGTCTGCCAGTCTGTGGTCTTAATTCCCCCCCCCCCCCCCCCCCCCCCCCCCCCACCCCAATTTAAAAAACCCCAAAATTCCCCCTGGGGGGATTCCCCACTAGTTGAGAACCACTTCTATAGTTACAGAGCGGGAGTCGAATCTATCACCTTCAAATGACATCAGCTCCTCGCTGCAGGAACTAGCGTACTCCGATGCATGGTCAGCTAGACGCCCCTACAAAAAAGGGGGGGGGGGGGGGGGCTATCATCCACACGAACCCACAACTATGGAATCTGGACATAATTCTTATCCAACTATTGACATAGCACCATATGTCGCAGAAATTTATAATAAATCAGCATAGGTCAAATAACACACACACACACACACACACACACACACACACACACACGCGCACGCACGCACGCACGCACACAATAATTTTAGACCGTAATGCTGTGTCCAGTATAGCAAAAAACAATTAAAGAACAGAAATGATTGGTCGGTTCCAATGTTGTACACATATTACACATACATATCAATTATGGGTTCGGATTCCGGTCTATAACTACAGCTTTCAATTGTTATGTTGTCTAGTGCCTCCTCTAGTCTCTAATTCTTACAACTACTCCTATAACGAATTCCGGTCTGTAACTACAGCTTTCAATGTTTATGGTGTCTAGTGCCTCCTCTAGTCTCTAATTCTTACAACTACTCCTATAACGAATTCCGGTCTGTAACTACAGCTTTCAATGTTTATGGTGTCTAGTGCCTCCTCTAGTCTCTAATTCTTACAACTACTCCTATAACGAATTCCGGTCTGTAACTACAGCTTTCAATTGTTATGTTGTCTAGTGCCTCCTCTAGTCTCTAATTCTTACAACTACTCCTATAACGAATTCCGGTCTGTACCTACAGCTTTTAATTGTTATGTTGTCTAGTGCCTCCTCTAGGCTCTAATTCCTACACCTGCTCCTATAACGAATTCCGGTCTGTAACTACAGCTTTTAATTGTTATGTTGTCTAGTGCCTCCTCTAGTCTCTAATTCTTACACCTACTCACATGCGTGTCAAACAAAACGTGTGTATCTATTTATTATTTCAAAGCTTGCCATTAGTGATGGAAACATTTATATGTGCAGAGCCATATTTAACTTTTCATTTTCTTATTCAAATGGAGATCGCATTCAGCACAAGGCTCGCCAAACAATCTGATACGGCTACATTGTGAACACTGTACATGATTGGCACTTGTAGTTCGCTTTCTTGACATACCCGGCTCATCGGAAACATTATTATCAGTGATTTCGGATTGAAACAGAATATTACCGAGATTGGCACATATGGAACTGCTCGCCTTGAACTCACATCTCACACGAGACAGCTTCATCCAGAGATTGCTATATTGTTGGTTTATGGAAGCACTCTGTTCTGTGCTTGAATCAATGGCGTCATTGAACTCTATATCTGCCAGCAAGTCCACATCTGAGGTAAACACCATCTTTAACGTTGCTCTATTTACAAGACACTGCAAGTTATTTGTACTCTCAGATAATGTGAAAAAATTCGCAAAAACAATTCGTCGGAGATCGTCGTGGTTTTTATGTAACTCTTTTATGAGCTTTCCTATCTCGTTATTCACAAGGCTATGCACTCTCTGAGTTAATTCTGTTATTTCTTTTTCCACAAGCGCAGCCATAAAGTCTACAATTCTGAAACGCATTTCTTTTACTTTCACTAAAGCTTCTTCTATGATAGGCTGAGTCCGACCGATCTGCTCCTTTATTTTAGATCGACGATCTTCTGCAGCTTTCTTGATAGTAACCAAACGATAACAGTTATGATGAGTGGTAGTTGCACAAATATGGCAGGCAGTTTTAGAACAGTCAACACAGTAGAGATTAACTTCTACTTGTCCATGCTTCGGACAAGGGTGGCGAACCCTCGGCTCTTTGTTCCTCTGAGCTTCTTGTCTATATTTGCGGGCCTCAATCAAGCCTTTCGTGATAAAGTCTGTTTTGAGCAGAGCGGCCCAGGCAGATGGTGGCGCTGTTACGTTTGGAGCCCAGATGGTTTCTCTACAATCAGGACACGAGAAATGTAATGGCGAGACTGAAGTTCTTGAAGTTGAACTAGTGATGTGAGATTTCAAACAGCTCTCACAGAACCTACAAGAAACAACCATTCATGTAATTTTTTTAAGCATCTCACTTATTGTCTACAAGAAACAACCTTTCATGCAATTATTATTATTAATCTACAAAAATGTAACCCTGCATGTAATTATTGAAACATCTCTAACAAAGTCTTCATGAAACAATCATTGGCACCTTGCCGTCTTGACAGACGATAGTTTGTTACACTGTGTTTCAAAAATGCATAATAACTAGGCAGTAGCGAATGGTACTGATCAGACCAATTCGGGTTGTAGATGTTCGTCCACAATGGATGCACGTGAACACACGGTCGTTTCCATCACAATGAACCACATTACGTCTCACATGCTCAGTGTGTGACCTCTCTGCAATAATTTTCTCCTTTGTCTTTATTCCATTTCTGATATTTGCCCTGATATGTGCAACACGTTCAGTGGCGACGTGCTCCCAATGAGCATTATCAATGCCTGCATCAATCATATCCCGCTTACACACATCTTTGTATCGTAGTAGAGGCCGACCCAGAGATCTCTTACCCGTCAGTAATTCACAAGATATCCTTTTTGTATTCTACCATCATCCATCCTCCTAACGTGTCCTATCCATCTGAGTCCACGAAGACAGAGCAAGAACAAACCGTCACACAAGCTGATTGTTTCAATACTTCAGTATTTGTGATGTTTTTTTTTTTTTGTCTTGACACTTAATTCCAAGTACTCTTCACAGACACAGCATATGAAAGCTGTTTAAACGTTTTTCTTGGTGTGAGTAAGATGACCAGGCTTTATTGCCGTAAAGAATAGTACTAAGG
>JACEFZ010014220.1:27500-54106 GCA_014155875.1 Cepaea nemoralis
GCATACATATGTGTGACTGTAATCATTAATAATATGATATGCATACATATATGTGAATGTAATCATTGATAATATGCAGTTTCCTGTTATGGCTGTGTTATGGGATTACGATATCACATTTTGCAGGCCTGATTAATAGATGCCCAGTCTTATTCTCACTTTCGTAGATGACGAGTTCAAGCTTGGAACCCGCGTCCCACCGTGCTCGTGGCATCAGAGTATTTCACAATGAGCTTGGGTAACACGGCTGCTTGATTGTGATCAGCAGATTGTATTGCATTCTATCAAATGGAGAATATTTTATGCAATACGTTCTTGGAAGTTAGAGCAAGAATGCTTTCATGTTACGTGTACCAGTTCTATTATATGACTGCCAATCCTGGACAATTAATAAACAAATGTGAAATATCCTTGGAGTCTTTGAAGGTACGCTTTAAGAGAATAATGATGCTAAAAATTCCCTGCACAGCCAAAATGAGTAATCCGGACACTCTGAAGGGGGCTAACTCGCTAGGACAACTTATGACAAACACTAGAAAGAGCCACTCTTCGTCTCTTTACCATATTATGTGTAGCAAGAAATGGAACATATTGTGACAACCGGAAAGATTTGTCGAAAAAGAGATGGAAGAAGACTACAGGGAGAAAGAATTCTTAGTAGTCTTGTTTAATTATGCCATTTGATTGGTGACTTGGAACGTGTGTACTCTTTCGATCCTCACATGAGTGTTGTTTGTCCACTAAGAATGATGATGACCATTCATTTCATCCAGTGGGGTTGAAAGTATGAAGCCGTGAATTCTAAGATGGCCGATAAAGCCTATTTTGGCTCGAAATGTTCTTTGACAGTGTGGACAAAGAATGCTTGACGTTCCTGGAGGGGCATCTCTTGCAGTGGTTTTTCTGTCCAGCCTTTTCTTCAAAGCTCTTGCAGTCCTGGTTGCCTCACACGTGACTGCACCCTTGCGTAATGATGTACGCCAATAATTTCGGTCTTTGACTGCAGTCTCCCAAGTGTCATGATGAAGTTCAAAAGCTTTTAGTGAGATCTTCAGAGTGTCTTTAAAGGGTTTCCTCTGACCGCCTTGGGAGCGTTTACCACAACGCAGCTTGCTGTAAACATTTAATTTAGGGAGCCTGTGATCTGACATGAGAGTCAAGTAACTAGCCCAACGAATCTGATTCTTCATTAGTAGAGTGTGGATACTGGGCATGGACGCTCTTTCTAGGACTTCAGTGTCTGGGATCTTGTCTTGCCACTTCAATAGCTTCCTAAGGCAGACTGTGTGGAAGTGGTTTAATTTCCCAGCGTGTCGCTGGTAAACAGTCCAGGTTTCACAAGGATACAGTAGCGTTCACATGAGTACACTTACATTCGTACATCCACTCTGACAGAGACGTCGTGAAGAGTTGAGATGAGTTAAGTCAAGAACTGACATCATTGCACTCGGATCATTCCCATAAGCGTTCAGTCATCATCGTCAACAGCCAGCGAAGAGTTCTAATACTATTGGTGCTCGTTGCAATCTGATTATATGTCCGTCTTTCTATACCTCTAAGTGACGAATGTCTACCAGATCCTCTGACCACCCCTTACTGTTGCATTCTCTCTAGACTATGATAGTCCATCTGTTCGTCTGCATTATATTGCTCCCATAGGATCTTCACTACATCTGTCTTATTATGCATCAAATCACCCCTCAATAATGCAGCATTAGCCAATCTGTCTGCTTGTTCATATTCAACCACACCAGAGAAAAGATCAAGCGAATGCTCACAACCTGCGTCACCTGAATTGATGCATACTAGAGGTGACTGGCCGAGTGGCTACAAAGCCGGATTCTCCTTCAGGATATCCGGGTTCGAATCCTCGGAAAGGTGTGGGATTTTTTTTTCTGTCAGGGGCAGAAAGAAAATCCTAACCTGCGCATTTCGCAGTGACTGCACTAGCCAGGCGGCCTTAATTCCTCAGGCTCAAAGACCCCCCTGCCATACACCGCAAGGTACTATATTGACAGTAAATGACAGATGACAGTTGGTGTTTGAGTTTTTCCATGTGTGTTCACATTATTAAGTTTAGGCCATGGAGTTTGCAGTGGGCTGCAAAAACACATGGACCCTCGGTTTACAAAGCGTGAGTACTCTTCTCTTGAAGATTCTGTAAACTTCCAGTACTCTATTGGTCTCTGTTAGGATACATCACTTTATTCTTAATCTATACATCTAGATAGTCTTTTTAGCCAATTCACGTTTCTTATACAGTTGGTTAATAAGATGTGATGATTCTTTTCCTTATATCTTCACCCACCAACCCACAACATCACAGACACATAAAAATTTGTATATAAGCATACAACGATTATCAGGACTTATCAACTTAGTTTATTATTATTATTATAATTATAATTATAATTATTATTATGATTATTATTATTATTATTATTATTATTATTATTATTATTATTATTATTATTATTATTATTATTATTATTATTAACCTAGATGCAGTTGTAAACATAGTTAAAATATGAATATTTGTTTGCTAAAGAAGCTTAGTCGCCTCAACATCCTGTATGTTTCGTAGTTCTGTAATGTAAAGCTGCACTATTTTGTGTTTGTGTTATTTTATATTGTTCATGGTATTTTGAGGTCACGATAGTATAAGTGCGAACCAGTCTGAAACGGCGATGTGTGTGAACATGTGTAACAGCACTATATGTGAACATGTAGAACAACGATGTGTGTGAACATGTGGAACATAACTATATGTAAACATGTAGAACAACGATGTGTGTGAATATGTGGAACATAACTATATGTAAACATGTAGAACAACGATGTGTGTGAACATGTGGAACATAACTATATGTAAACATGTAGAACAACGATGTGTGTGAACATGTGGAACATAACTATATGTAAACATGTGGAACAGCGCTGTGTGTGATCATGTGGAACATAACTATATGTAAACATGTAGAACAACGATGTGTGTGAACATGTGGAACATAACTATATGTAAACATGTAGAACAACGATGTGTGTGAACATGTGGAACATAACTATATGTAAACATGTAGAACAACGATGTGTGTGAACATGTGGAACAGCGCTGTGGGTGAACATGTGGAACAACGCGATGGGTGAACATGTGGAACAGCACTGTGTGTGAACATGTAGAACAGCGTTGAATGTGAAAGCGTTAAACATCGCTGTGTGAGAACATGTGGAAAAATGCTGTGTGTGAAAATGTGGTACAGCGTTGAATTTGAACACGCGGAGCAAAACTATACGTGAACATGTGAAGCAGCGCTGTATGTGATCATGTGGAAGACCGCTTTGTGTGAACATGTGGAACAGCGTTGAATTTGAGCATGTGGACCAGAATTATATGTGACAATGAGGAACAGCGCTGTATGTGAACACATGGAACAGCGCTGTGTGTCAACATGTGAAACATTTGAATGTGAAGATGTGGCACAGCGCTGTATGTGATTACTTGGAACAGCGCTATGGCTGAACATATGAAACAGCACATGTTCACACACAGAGCTGTTCTACATGTTCACAAACACATGGTCTGTGTATGAACATGTGGAACAGCGATTTGTTTGACCATTTGGCAAAGCGCTGTTTGTAAACATGAGGAATAGTGCTGTGTGTGAGGAACATGTAGAACAGCGCTGTGTGTGAACATGTGGAACAGAAATAGATCTGAACATGTGGAACAGCTGTGTGTGAACACGTTGAACAACCCTGTGTGAGAACATGTGGAAAAACGCTCTGTGTGAACACGTGGAACAGCGTTGAATGTGAACATGTGGAATAGCGCTGTATGTGAACATCTGCAACAGCTTTGTATGTGAAAATATGGTACAGCTTTGTGTGTGAAAATGTTAAACATAACTATATGTAAACATGTAGAACAACGATGTGTGTGAACATGTGAAACAGAACTTTGTGTGAATTTGTAGAACAGCTTTGTGTGTAAACATTTGGAACAGAGCTGTCTGTGAAAATGTGGAAAATAAATATGTGTGAACATCTAAAACAGCGCTGTATGTGAATATGCGGAATAGCGCTTTTTGTGAACATGTGAAATAACGCTGTGTGTGAACATGTGGAACAACGATGTGTTTGAAAATTTGTGTGTGAACATATGGAACAGCGCTGTGTGTGAACATGTGGATCAGCGTTGTGTGTTTACAAGTCGAACAGTATTTTGTGTGTACATGTAGAACAAAAGTATATATGAACATGTGAAACAACAATGTGTGTGAACATCGGAAACTGCATTGTGTGTGAACATGTGGAACAGAACTACGCTGAACTTTAGTGCAGCGTTGTGTATGAACATGTGGCACAGCGCTGTGTGTAATCATGTGGAACAGCGATGTTTGTAAACATGTGGAACAGCGTGCAATTTGAACACGTGGAACAGCGCTGTGTGTGAACATGTGGAACTGTGCTGAGTGTGAACATGTGGAACAGCGTTGTGTGTGAACATGGGGAACATCACTTTTTGTTAACATGTGGAACAGGACTCTGTGTGAACAAATTGAACATTATTGTGTGTGAACATGTGGAACAGCGCTGTGTGTGAATATGTGAAACCCCGCTGTGTGAACATGTTTAAGAAACCTTCATGTGAAAATGTGGAACAATATTGTGTGTGCAAATTTGAAACAGAGCTGTGTGTGTTAACGTGGAACAGAACTATATGTGAACATGTGGAACAGCGCTGTGTGTGAACATGTGGAAAAGCGCTGTGTGAACATGTGGAACAGCGCGTCTTGGAAAATCCTAAACAGCTCTGTGTGAGAACATATTGAACACCGCTGTGTGTGACTATGTGGAACAGTGATGTGTTTGAACATTTGGAACAGCGCTATGTGTGAACATGTGGAACAGCGCTTTGTATGTGAACATGTGGAACAGCGCTGTGGGTGACCACATAGAACGGCGAAGTGTGTGAACATGTGGAACAGCGCTGCCAGTGAAGATGTTGAACATGACTTTATGTGAATTTGTGAAACAGCATTGTGTGTGAACATTTGGAGTAGAGCTGTGTGTGACCATGTAGAACAGCGCTGTGTGTGAACAAGGGGAACAAAGCTGTGTGTGAACATATGGAACAGCGATGTGTGTGAACATGTGGAACAGCGATGCGTGTGAACATGTGGAACAGCGCTGTGTGTGAACATGCGGACCAGCGCTGTGTGTGAACATGGGGAACCGCACTGTGGGTGAACATGTGGAGCAGCGCTGTGTTGTGAATATGTGGAAAAGCATTGCTTGTGAACATGTGCAACAGCTGTGTGTGTGTGTGTGTGTGAACAAGTTTTACAGCACTGTATGTGCACACATGGAACAGCGTTTTGTGTGAACATGTGGAACAGCGCTTTGTGTGAACATGTGGAACAGTGTTTTGTGTGAACTTGTGGAAAAGCGCTTTGTGTAAACGTGTGGAACAGCGCTTTGTGTGAACATGTGGAACATCGCTGTGTGAACATGTGGGACAGCACTACATGTTAACACGTGAAACAACGCTGTGTGTGAACATGTGGAACAGCGCTGTCTTGTCTAGAGCTATGAAGACAGCATGTAGGAGATGTCTACCCAAGGGGAGATACAGGAAGGGCAGAAAGTCAGACAGCCGTACAGCCCAATTCTAACCCTGTAAACATGAATTTCGTTCATTCATTCATTCGTTCGTTCGTTATTTCGTTCCAATAGAAATGACATTTACAAATAAGTACGCATTATTGTACTATCTCTCATTTTGGTTTGATCATTGGAGTATCTGAGATAGTTGCACATATTTTAATTTATTCAATTTATTATGACTTAATTAGGTCACTGTAGTGTTATCTCTGCAGTGTGGGTTGTGTGCGTGTGTGTATTCTCTCTGTGTGTGTATGTATGTGTGTGAGTGTGTGTGTGTGTGTGTGTGTGCTGATGAAGGCTTGTCACCGCATCGTTCTCTTTTCCGTAGATGCTGTTGTTGTTGTTGATTTTTTGTTTGTGTTGTAATGCTGCCTTATACATAGCTTTTAGTAACATGTTTATATGTCCCCAACTTTCAGTTTTAACCCATTTTATTTATGTATTCACAAATATGCAATTTAATATTTGTCTTCTATCTCTCCCCCACAAAATAACGACACGCAATCATTCGCTATGATACACGCCTAAACTAGAAACACATGAATACACTAACCAGACCAGGAAGAATCCACCAACAAATGATAACTCCGACTTAAAATAATGCACCTCGTACAGAACGTCTGTGAGATACCAGCATATCTCACAACACGGATGCTGTACACATGTCTGCCAGTACGCGCCCTCTCTCTAAGATCACCTGACTGGGACATGTAACGCATTAACTACGTCATTTCTTAGAAACGGCGCGATGTGAAAAAACCTTATTGAATATAAACCTATTCTATATTAAGATACAAATTCGTAAAAAGGATGCGGGGGTCACTGACGTCAGTGACATTTAACACGCACATTATTCAACCTTCAGCTATTTCATCAATTACCATGTGTGGGTGTGTCTCGACCACCGCCGTTTCTGTATAATCGTTAATTCAAGGAAGACGTAATCAGTGCAGATACAGTACATGTGTGCCTGCGATCTTACAAAGCAAGTTAAAAGGAAATTATTAAAATGGTGCAAAATGAAGCTAATCAAAGAATTATTCCATTCCATATAAAATAGCCATTGATCAGTGAATTACTAAATACTGTAAATAGCTGCACGACATTGAAGAAATATGATGGATATAGGACAATAGGAGTACCCCGTACAAGATGGAGTGATGGTATCAAGAACAACCTTAGAGAAGTGAATACCAACCTACAAAGCGCACTCGAAGGAGCGCACCTATTATTATTACACCTCCCCCTAAATCATCACTGAGGTAAATGGAGGAAGAGGACAAACCAAGAACGTGATTTTCAAAGGGTCACAAATAGGGCACGTAGGCCAATCTTACATTGGGCCGCTCTAATCATGTATCCTTCGCACTGCACAACAAGTGTCTATCACTAATGTTACATTTACATTGAAACAATAATAATCAAACAAATATTGTAAAATGAATGCTGTGAATATGCACGCTACAAAGAATTCATATTTTCACGTTATGAGACAGACATGCAGACACACACACACACACACACACACACACACACACACATACACATATGTGCAGATGCACCCCCTCATGCCCGCCCGCTTTTACGCACACACACACACACACATACACAAATACATACATACAAACATACTTACACACAAACATTCATACACATAAATACATACAGACATAGCAACATAAATACATACACACATGGCAACATAAACGCAATCAGACAGACAGACAGACAGACAGACAGACAGACAGACAGACAGACAGACTTCTGTTCCAAGATCCGGCATGTACAAGTGACTGTCGACGCCAGGAAATCCTTGTATGTCAGATTTACATACACAAGTGATGTTCTGTCGTGAACATGCTACAGGAAAAATCACATATCTAGACAAACAGTTCAGACGTAGATCCGAGCATGTGCTTTATGCAGGTTAGCCAACACACGCTTTCAGTTTCGGTCTTCAAGCTTCTTGTTCTTATTCTTATTCTCCTTGTTGTTGCTGTTGTTGTTGTTGTTGTTGTTGTTGTTGTTGTTCTTCTTCTTCTTCTTCTTCTTCTTCTTCTTCTTCTTCTTCTTCTTCTTCTTCTTCTTCTTCTTCTTCTTCTTCTTCTTCTTCTTCTTCTTCTTTCTCCATTTACCTCGGTTATCTGCAGTAATCGTCCATGTTTAACGTTGGTTGTAAGTAGTGGGTTAGGTGGTAACTGATTATATTTTCAGGAGTAATCCTTAGGATTGACCTAGTAAAATCCTTATATAAAAAGTATAGCTCCTGAGCCGTGACGTCAAAAAGCGACTCCTTCGGGGCAAGGGATATAACTCAGGAATACATAATTTAATGCTTTCTTGCGTTATTACCTCCCTTTTTTGGGTTGAGAATTTTATTTATTTATTTATTTTTTTAAATGTAATGATTACTGTTAATTATTGTTGTAGTGGGCGGGGCTTAAAAACTAACAGCATGTGATTGAATGTGTATTAGGGTTACAGTGCTCTTCCTCGGTTTCTTTCCCTTTTATTTTTCTCATCTATTTTATCTATATAGGGCCGGGCGTAAGACTATCAACAATACATTGGGGCTGTGTAAGGTTTAGGGGTACAGTGTATCTCCGCGGGAGCGTCTAGGGTGCGGGTGAACGTAGGGTGGGCACGCCGGGGTGGGGTGCGAAGGGGGCGGCGCATGGGGTGGGGCGAGGGGGTTCAAACCCACGAGCCGCGCCGAGTGTCATAGGAAAACCGTGATAAGTAAAAGGTAAGTAGGGTTGGTATATGGTATGTAGAGAGTCGTAACGGTTTATTCACTATCATCATACGAGTTACAAATGAAAACCTTAAAAAGGTAAGGATGGCCGATAGTATTGAATGTAGTGAGTATGACTCTTGTGATATTCGTTGTTAAGGGGTGGGGTGAGTGGGTGTGTAACTAGATAAACGCTTCCGAACACTATCATCGGGTTCGAATCCCAGTGGGGTGGTCTAGTGGTAGAAGAAATATTGATAATATTTGGTTACTTAGTTGTGATTTCGAGCTCGGTTGTTATTAACCCGGTTATGTTTAGAAAAGTAGAGGTGGTGTGCTGGTTGCGGAATATGTTTAGGGGGTACCCCAGACACCGTGGAAGTGACAGGTTCGAATCTCGGAACTTTGTCGTGGGTAAGATTTCCAGTCATCAAGGTGTGGGTGTCGTCGCGGCCACAAGTCCCACCGCTGATGAAAAATACAGGCAGCAGATTTCACCATTGTACCTACGAGTCACAAAATATAAGCTAACTTAACATTCAGAATATGACCTCAACAGCTGTTGCCAAAAATCAATACTTATTCTCATAACGGCTAATCCAGGGAATTATCGTCCTCGTAATGACCAAGTCAGGTTAATAATATTTCTTATATCTCCGCCATTGCAAATAGTTCGCGATATTAATAAATGTTCATATAAAGGTTGGAAGGGGATTAAAAGATTAACACCTATTGTCGGGACATCCAGTAAAAATCAATAACACTACCCTCGATTTTTCTCATAATTGCCGATTGGAGATTATGGGCTAGGTGTATGTGTCCTTATTTAGTTAAAACAGGTGGTATGAGTAGGAGATATCACAAACAGTATCAGCATGTGCCACTCTGATCTTAAATATCAGTAGTTCGTTATTCTTGTGACATTGAAAACGCTTGTGGCTTGAAGACGGATGGTGTACTATGTTATTGGGTGGTTTATATAGATTGACCAGTATGTGAAGTTGATAAGGGCACCCTTGTCAGCGCATCGTAGCTGTGTTGTGACTTGTCGCCTATTACATCCGGGTGTAAAAATAACCAAAAATATTTCACATCAACTCAGACATGCCTCTATATAGCTGCACTGCGAACATGGCTAGAGTCTACTTTAGGAAAGTATCGTGTATCTGTGTATACGGGTTTACCACTGCTTATAGATGTGTGCAGTATTATTAGAAAGCGGCCGTTATGTCTACATTATCAAAGTATGTTGCCTTACAGAGCTGGTATAGTATCTATGTGTCTGCTACGTTGTATGTTTTGTCATGTTGCCTTGTAGTATTTGGAGGGAGTTTCATGCGGTTGTCTAGTGAACTTTTTAAAAACTATGTCTCAGAATCCACAACGCCACTGGCATTAGAGGCTTTTCAACTTGTCTGCTCATTGACCACGCTTCACAGTCATACAAAAGTACGGGTTCTATGTAGTACTTAAACACTCCTTTTATTTCTCATTACAGTTGTCAACTTTATATTAGTCAGTATGTTTTCCAATTTGCAAAAGACAACCTTCATCACAGCGATTCTTGTTCCAACGCTTTAAAGCCACCTCCTATCAGACATTTTTTTTCTTTTCCTTTTATGCTCACGGCTACCGTTTCCCCATTTCAAGCTCCATGCCTCTACTCGTATGTATTAGTGTGGTAGAAGTAAACCAACATCTCACAAGATAGACATGTATTACCACAATGTATATGGACCTGTGGGAAACGGCTACATCCGGGCAAAGAGGGCGTTGTATCTGTCACATGCGTATGGATACAGCCGAGACACGTGGTTAAGAGGGATACTACAGAAAAAAAAACAACGGTATTATGTTGGCGATCGAACCAGGGGACCTAATTCGTGATGACCACCATGTACGGGAGTGATTCTGCACCCTCGTCAACAGGGCGTCGGAGGTTTAAAAGGGTGTTCATTCTCTCGCTTTTCTATTTCCGAGTCGTCATAGGGTCACCAAGTAACAGTAAAGAACACGAAACTACTACTACCAAGGCCTCTATACACCACAAGGCAGTTTCGAATATAATATACACAACTATAATCAAGTCATCACAGTATTCAACTAACCCGTTCTCATAGACATAGAGGAGAGATGTGAGCACCGAGGCCAGTTGGGGGAGGTGTACCTTTTACTTAACATCTATCGGGTCATACACCGACGAGTGTTTAGCTATATTTATCATATAATATTACCCGTGAACACAACAAGCTTCCCCGGATCAGTCTTAGGCTTCTCATATAACATGACATATCACGTACCCGCTGTCCTGACCAGCAAAGTTATCGCTTCTCAGAGCAGACATTTACACTTTCATTAATTCTTCTGCCTGGCCAAAGGGGGTCTTTGCATCTTTCCGCAGAAACCTAGTTCCAAAGCTAATATATGTTTTTCAATGTGTCGGCTCATTACCACATTTCACATCCTGACAAAAGTACAGGTTCTATGTTCCACTCCAACAGTCAAATAAGAAAAAAATGTTAGCCAAATTATTAAAATGTTGGCCAAATATAGAAATATATCGACCAGACGTATAAAGTATAGTAAAATATGTTAGCCAAACTTATAAAACTCGGGGTCAAATTAAGAAATATCTCAACCAAGCGTATAAGAAATAGGAAAAAGGCTAGTCAAACTAATGAAACTGTTGGCCAAATACAGAAATATCTCGACCAACTTATAAAATGTAGGAAAAATTGTTAACCAAACTGACAAAACTGTTAGCCAAAATAAGAAACGTCTCGGCCAACTTATAAAATGTAGGGAAAATTGTTAGCTAAACTGACAAAACAGTTGGTCAAAATAAGAAACGGCTCGACTAACATTGTAAAAAGTAGGAAAAATTGTAACCAAATTAATTTAAAAAGGTGACCAAAATAGGAAATATCTCGACCAAACTTATGAAAAGTAGGAAAATTGTTCGTCAAATGTGACAAATATTGGGCAAGTAGGAAATCATGTTAGCCAAATAGGAAAAATATCGATCAAACTTATAGATGTCTCGTCCAAACTTATAAAATGTATGAACATTTGTTAGCCAAAAGGTGAAAAATATTGACCAAGTAAAGAAATATCTCATCCGAATTTATAACAAGTAAGAAAACATGCTAGTAAAATCAAGAAATATGTCGACTGAAGTTATACAATAGGCGAACGATGGACAAACTTATAAATATGTCGACCTTTATAAGAAAATGTATTACCCAAATTAGGAAAAAATATTGACCAAGTTTTCAAATACCTCGACCAAACTTACAAAAAGTAGGAAAATATGTCGACTAAAGTAGGAACATTTGTTAGCCAAAGATGAAAAATATTGGTCAAGTAAAGAAATATCGCATCCAAACTTTAAAATGTAGGAAACTTTATTAACCAAATGTGAAAAAAATTGTCCAAGTAAAGACAGTTTCAATAATCTTATAAAAATGTCGTCCAAACTTATAAAATTAGGAAAATGTGTTAAACCAAAGGGAAAAAATTGGCCCAAATGGAGAAATATCTCAACCATACTTTTGAAAGGAGGAAAATGTGTTAACCTAATGAGAAAAAAAATCGCCCAATGAAGAAAAAGTTTCACAAAACTTATAAAACTTAGGAAAATTGTTAACCAATGGAAAAATATCCCCAAATGAAAAAAAAATTCAAAAACTTATAAAAAGGAAAATGTGTTAACCTAATGAGAAAAAAATCGCCCCAATGAAAAAAAAGGAAAAAAATAAAAATTAAAAAAACAAAAAAAATTTTAATAAAAAAACCCCCCTTTTAAAAAGGGGGAAAAAGTGAACCTAATGAGAAAATATCGCCCCAAAAAAAGAAAAAATTACAAAAACTTATAAAACTTAGGAAAATGTGTTAACCTAATGAGAAAAATATGCCCCAAATAAAGAAAAAATTTCAAAAACTTTAAAATTTGGAAAAATTTTTTAAACCAATGGAAAAATATTGGCCCAATAAAAAAAAAATTCACCAAAAATTATAAAAAAAGGAAAATTTGTAACCAAATGGGGAAAAAAAATTTCCCCCAAATGAAAAAAAATTACCAAAACTTATAAAAAGGAAAATGTGTTAACCTAATGAAAAAATATCGCCCCAATTTAAGAAAAAATTTCACAAAACTTATAAAATTAGAAAATGTGTTAACCTAATGAAAAAATATGCCCCAATAAGAAAAAAATTTCAAAAACTTTAAAATTAGGAAAATTGTTAACCAAAAAGGGAAAAAATTGCTAAAGAAAAATAAAAACCGAAAAATAAGAAAATTTTTAACCAAATGGAAAAAAAATTTTTCAAAAAGAAAATTACCAACTTTTAAAAAGGTTTTAAAAAGGGGAAAAAATGGGTTTAAAAAAGAAAAAAATTTCTTGAAAATTTTATTGAAAAATTAAAAAAAAAAGTAACAAAATTTTTTAAATTAGAAAGTTTAAAATTTATGAAAAATTTCCAAAAAGAAAATCTCAATAAAAATTTCCCCTTTTCTTTTTTTTTTTTTTAACCAAAGGGTTTGGGGCCCTGAAAACAAAATTTTTTGCATAAAAATCAAAAGCCTTATTTGGTTTTTTTTCTTCTTCTTCTTCTTCTTCTTCTTCTTCTTTCTCCATTTACCTCGGTTATCTGCAGTAATCGTCCATGTTTAACGTTGGTTGTAAGTAGTGGGTTAGTGGTAACTGATTATATTTTCAGGAGTAATCCTTAGGATTGACCTAGTAAAATCCTTATATAAAAAGTATAGCTCCTGAGCCGTGACGTCAAAAAGCGACTCCTTCGGGGCAAGGGATATAACTCAGGAATACATAATTTAATGCTTTCTTGCGTTATTACCTCCCTTTTTTGGGTTGAGAATTTTATTTATTTATTTATTTTTTTAAATGTAATGATTACTGTTAATTATTGTTGTAGTGGGCGGGGCTTAAAAACTAACAGCATGTGATTGAATGTGTATTAGGGTTACAGTGCTCTTCCTCGGTTTCTTTCCCTTTTATTGTTCTCATCTATTTTATCTATATAGGGCCGGGCGTAAGACTATCAACAATACATTGGGGCTGTGTAAGGTTTAGGGGTACAGTGTATCTCCGCGGGAGCGTCTAGGGTGCGGGTGAACGTAGGGTGGGCGCGCCGGGGTGGGGTGCGAAGGGGGCGGCGCATGGGGTGGGGCGAGGGGGGTTCGAACCCACGAGCCGCGCCGAGTGTCATAGGAAAACCGTGATAAGTAAAAGGTAAGTAGGGTTGGTATATGGTATGTAGAGAGTCGTAACGGTTTATTCACTATCATCATACGAGTTACAAATGAAAACCTTAAAAAGGTAAGGATGGCCGATAGTATTGAATGTAGTGAGTATGACTCTGTGATATTCGTTGTTAAGGGGTGGGGTGAGTGGATGAGTAACTAGATAAACGCTTCCGAACACTATCATCGGGTTCGAAGCCCAGTGGGGTGGTCTAGTGGTAGAAGAAATATTGATAATATTTGGTTACTTAGTTGTGATTTCGAGCTCGGTTGTTATTAACCCGGTTATGTTTAGAAAAGTAGAGGTGGTATGCTGGTTGCGGAGTATGTTTAGGGGGTACCCCAGACACCGTGGAAGTGACAGGTTCGAATCTCGGAACTTTGTCGTGGGTAAGATTTCCAGTCATCAAGGTGTGGGTGTCGTCGCGGCCACAAGTCCCACCGCTGATGAAAAACACAGGCAGCAGATTTCACCATTGTACCTACGAGTCACATAATATAAGCTAACTTAACATTCAGAATATGACCTCAACAGCTGTTGCCAAAAATCAATACTTATTCTCATAACGGCTAATCCAGGGGATTATCGTCATCGTAATGACCAAGTCAGGTTAATAATATTTCTTATATCTCCGCCATTGCAAATAGTTCGCGATATTAATAAATGTTCATATAAAGGTTGGAAGGGGATTAAAAGATTAACACCTATTGTCGGGCCATCCAATAAAAATCAATAACACTACCCTCGATTTTTCTCATAATTGCCGATTGGAGATTATGGGCTAGGTGTATGTGTCCTTATTTAGTTAAAACAGGTGGTATGAGTAGGAGATATCACAAACAGTATCAGCATGTGCCACTCTGATCTTAAATAGTCAGTAGTTCGTTATTCTTGTAACATTGAAAACGCTTGTGGCTTGAAGACAGATGGTGTACTATGTTATTGGGTGGTGTATATAGATTGACCAGTATGTGAAGTTGATAAGGGCACCCTTGTCAGCGCATCGTAGCTGTGTTGTGACTTGTCGCCTATTACATCCGGGTGTAAAAATAACCAAAAATATTTCACATCAACTCAGACATGCCTCTATATAGCTGCACTGCGAACATGGCTAGAGTCTACTTTAGGAAAGTATCGTGTATCTGTGTATACGGGTTTACCACTGCTTATAGATGTGTGCAGTATTATTAGGAAAGCGGCCGTTATGTCTACATTATCAAAGTATGTTGCCTTACAGAGCTGGTATAGTATCTATGTGTCTGCTACGTTGTATGTTTTGTCATGTTGCCTTGTAGTATTTGGAGGGAGTTTCATGCGGTTGTCTAGTGAACTTTTTAAAAAACTATGTCTCAGAATCCACAACGCCACTGGCATTAGAGGCTTTTCAACTTGTCTGCTCATTGACCACGCTTCACAGTCATACAAAAGTACGGGTTCTATGTAGTACTTAAACACTCCTTTTATTTCTCATTACAGTTGTCAACTTTATATTAGTCAGTATGTTTTCCAATTTGCAAAAGACAACCTTCATCACAGCGATTCTTGTTCCAACGCTTTAAAAGCCACCTCCTATCAGACATTTTTTTTCTTTCCTTTTATGCTCACGGCTACCGTTTCCCCATTTCAAGCTCCATGCTCTACTCGTATGTATTAGTGTGGTAGAAGTAAACCAACATCTCACAAGATAGACATGTATTACCACAATGTATATGGACCTGTGGGAAACGGCTACATCCGGGCAAAGAGGGCGTTGTATCTGTCACATGCGTATGGATACAGCCGAGACACGTGGTTAAGAGGGATACTACAGAAGAAAAAAAAACGGTATTATGTTGGCGATCGAACCAGGGGACCTAATTCGTGATGACCACCATGTACGGGAGTGATTCTGCACCCTCGTCAACAGGGCGTCGGAGGTTTAAAAGGGTGTTCATTCTCTCGCTTTTATATTTCCGAGTCGTCATAGGGTCACCAAGTAACAGTAAAGAACACGAAACTACTACTACCAAGGCCTCTATACACCACAAGGCAGTTTCGAATATAATATACACAACTATAATCAAGTCATCACAGTATTCAACTAACCCGTTCTCATAGACATAGAGGAGAGATGTGAGCACCGAGGCCAGTTGGGGGAGGTGTACCTTTTACTTAACATCTATCGGGTCATACACCGACGAGTGTTTAGCTATATTTATCATATAATATTACCCGTGAACACAACAAGCTTCCCCGGATCAGTCTTAGGCTTCTCATATAACATGACATATCACGTACCCGCTGTCCTGACCAGCAAAGTTATCGCTTCTCAGAGCAGACATTTACACTTTCATTAATTCTTCTGCCTGGCCAAAGGGGGTCTTTGCATCTTTCCGCAGAAACCTAGTTCCAAAGCTAATATATGTTTTTCAATGTGTCGGCTCATTACCACATTTCACATCCTGACAAAAGTACAGGTTCTATGTTCCACTCCAACAGTCAAATAAGAAAAAATGTTAGCCAAATTATTAAAATGTTGGCCAAATATAGAAATATATCGACCAGACGTATAAAGTATAGTAAAATATGTTAGCCAAACTTATAAAACTCGGGGTCAAAATAAGAAATATCTCAACCAAGCGTATAAGAAATAGGAAAAAGGCTAGTCAAACTAATTAAAATGTTGGCCAAATACAGAAATATCTCGACCAACTTATAAAACGTAGGAAAAATTGTTAACCAAACTGACAAAACTGTTAGCCAAAATAAGAAACGTCTCGGCCAACTTATAAAATTTAGGGAAAATTGTTAGCTAAACTGACAAAACAGTTGGTCAAAATAAGAAACGGCTCGACTAACATTGTAAAAAGTAGGAAAAATTGTAACCAAATTAATTTAAAAAGGTGACCAAAATAGGAAATATCTCGACCAAACTTATGAAAAGTAGGAAAATTGTTCGTCAAATGTGACAAATATTGGGCAAGTAGGAAATCATGTTAGCCAAATAGGAAAAATATCGATCAAACTTATAGATGTCTCGTCCAAACTTATAAAATGTATGAACATTTGTTAGCCAAAGGTGAAAAATATTGACCAAGTAAAGAAATATCTCATCCGAATTTATAACAAGTAAGAAAACATGCTAGTAAAATCAAGAAATATGTCGACTGAAGTTATACAATAGGCGAACGATGGACAAACTTATAAATATGTCGACCTTTATAAGAAAATGTATTACCCAAATTAGGAAAAAATATTGACCAAGTTTTCAAATACCTCGACCAAACTTACAAAAAGTAGGAAAATATGTCGACTAAAGTAGGAACATTTGTTAGCCAAAGATGAAAAATATTGGTCAAGTAAAGAAATATCGCATCCAAACTTTTAAATTGTAGGAAACTTTATTAACCAAATGTGAAAAATATTGTCCAAGTAAAGACATGTTTCAACTAATCTTATAAATATGTCGTCCAAACTTATAAACATTAGGAAAATGTGTTAACCAAATGGGAAAAATATTGGCCAAGTGGAGAAATATCTCAACCATACTTATGAAAGGAGGAAAATGTGTTAACCTAATGAGAAAAAATATCGCCCAAGTGAAGAAAAAAGTTACACAAAACTTATAAAACTTAGGAAAATTTGTCAACCAAATGGGAAAAATATTGGTCAAGTGGAGAAATATCTCAACCATACTTATGAAAAGGAGGAAAATGTGTTAACCTATTGAGAAAATATCGCCCAAATGAGGAAAAATATTACACAAAACTTATAAAACTTAGGAAAATGTGTTAACCTAATGAGAAAAATATCGCCCAAGTAAAGAAAAAAGTTACATAAAACTTATAAAACTTAGGAAAATGTGTTAACCTAATGAGAAAAATAGTGAACAAGTAAAGAAAAAACATACACCAAACTTCTGAAAAGTAAGAAAATTTGTTAACCAAATGGAAAAAATATTGGCCAAGTGGAGAAATATCTCAACCATACTTATGAAAAGGAGGAAAATGTGTTAACCTAATGAGAAAATATCACCCAAGTGAAGAAAAAAGTTACACAAACCTTATAAAACTTAGGAAAATGTGTTAACCTAATGAAAAAATATCGCCCAATTGAAGAAAAAAAGTTACACAAAACTTATAAAACTTAGGAAAATGTGTTAACCTAATGAGAAAAATATTGACCAAGTAAAGAAAAACGTACACCAAACTTCTGAAAAGTAAGAAAAATTTGTTAACCAAAAGGGAAAAATATATGGGCTAAACTGAAATATGTTTACCGAAGTAAGAAAATGTGTTAACCAAATGGGGGAAAATGTTGGTCAAAACATGAAACATCTCGACCAAACTTATAAATATCTCGTGTAAACTTATAAAAATGTAGGAACAAATATTGCTTCTGTAGTTATGTCAAACGTGTCTTGAACTTTTATCTGAACAGACATTTCACAAGACATAATCATCAACGTCAACACTTTCCCTCTTTTACATTACCGAAAGTTTCAACTTATCAGTCCAGAGTATCCACTAAAGAAACACTTATGCATACTAATCACCCAGCTCTTCACACTCTTGGTTTTTTTTCTTTTTTTTTTCTTTTCTAACACAAAGTGTCTCTGTCTTTCGTAGATAACTTCACAACTTTTCTATGTAGCACCACTAACAACTCCAAACCTTCGTTGCACATGAGCTCTAATGAAACATTCATAACAACATTTATGGCAATCTGTGGCTCCACCTGGGATAGTTTCAATATCATCTGAGTATTCGTCAGCAAAGATCCACTTCCCATGACTGATATCTTCAACTTTCTATACCACAATGTCTGCTACACTAACCTTCCATTGGTCCATCTTTCAACAATACAAAGAGGGGTCTCGAAGTCTAGCTAACATAACATTGCTTATTTTGTCCACCTCTATCACACTTTGTCCTTTTACAGCTGCAATAGCGGCAAGTCTGCAACCAACCAACAGTGGTCTGTTATGAAGTCGACCTTTCTTAAAGCCACGTCTGCCTTACTGAACCCTTGAATACCCTCTACCACATCGTCTAACCGACTTTCAACATTTCATACCAAATAACATTAACATTCTCTTTGATTACAGAACAACTGATTTTCTGCTGACTAGGCAGATTTTCCAACCTCGTGGAGATAAATCATATGCCCCCCTAACCTACTAGGCGCTATTCTAGACAACGAATATGGTCATCGACCAGCACCCCTAGGCAGAACTTGAAAAAACAACAGAGCTTGGGTTATTGAGACGAATGAGTTGCATTCCTTGGACTACCAGAAAGACATCAAACACAACAAACTCTTTCTTACTAACCCTAACCCTAAGTATACATCAACTAACCCTAACCCTAACCGTAACTATACAACAAACTCTTTCTTAAGAGACATAGATACAAACCAAAGTTAGAAATGAAAAAGTTAAATTTATGTGATTAAATTTTAATTAAAATTTAAAACTAATAAATCGCACTTTTATTGCGCAAGATGTAAGTTTGATATATGTCCTATACCTAACTTATACCTATACTTACCCTATATCTGTATATTAAGTGAAGCGCGCAATAAAAGTGCGATTTATTAGTTTTAAATTTTAATTAAAATTTAATCACATAAATTGTTGGGCGTCATTAAAAGACCGACCCCATATTCTAGCTGCCGGAGTGAATCATGTATCAGTTCGGCTCTTTCCGATTGTTGCATGTTCTCACACTGTCATGGGCCCTGCGTGAGTCATGGGAAAGAGCTTTATCCCTGACTGCGACCGGCTCTATACCACCATTGACGGCAATGCTGAACGTGTATTCGATTGTTCTCAGCGTGTGTCTGCCATGCCACCAAAGGTGACACCCAGGTACAAGGCAAACACTGGCAACCATGAACAAGCTTGCTGATACAACGTGGGAAGCAGATGACGAACCCACACTGTTAAAGATGCTATATACTTTACAGGTGAGGCCAGTACTGGAATAAGATATTGCAGCTTTGGCAACATCACTCAAGTCAAACTTTAACAGTTTGAGACAAGTTCGAAATCAAGGACCGTGGATCATAACTGGAGGCTTGAACACAACGCGTATTAACGAACTCTAGTGATCGAGTGAGATGGCAAAACATGACCGCCCACGCTTACCGGCATGGCACATAATGATTGGATGGGTTAACGAACTAGAAAGTACAAAAGATCACACGTCTACAACCAATGCAGGATATAATAGATTGTAGAGCCCAGCGACAAGCAGATAAGCTTATACGATTCACGGACGATCCTGTGTATGAGCGGTTGCGTAATCTTAGGAAGAGAAGACTAAATCGAAGACATTTATCAGTTACAATAGTTATTAACAACAGCCAAACCTATTTACCATGCATGCAGTCCCCCCCCCCCCCCCCCCCCCCCAGTAGCTCTAAACTACATACAAGAACATCACCCAAGCAGCACTTGGCGCCATGCGTTTACATACAGAACAATAAACAATTCAAAAGAAAATAAAGAGAACGAATTCTCTTGAATTTAAACAAATGGGGCAAGAAAACCGAGACATTGGAAACTGGAAAATTCACAATAAACTTCAGAGCAGAGTTAGAGCCATTGGATATTGCAGCCGAAAAACAAAGGGAGAAACAGCTCTACTCACAGATGTCTCAGTCATCATCATGTGCCATGCTGGTAAGCGTGGGCGGTCATGTTTCACCATCTTACACGATCGTGGATCAGCTCTGTAGTCTCCTCCCGACCATGCCATGTGGTCAAGCCATCCAGATATTTATTCTCTAGTTAGTTAGTTGGTTAGTTAGTTAGTTATTTAGTCGCGGTTCCAACTTCACGGCAACGGGTCGTCCCCATTATGCTTCGTTCCTGTGCCAGTGAATATCACGCAAAATGCTCCTCATTGCTCAATGTGGAATGCGGAACAGACAGGAGTCTCGGTAAGCCAACAGCCCGCACATGTACACTGTGCATAATGCCGCAGTCATAATGCCAACACAAAAGTCCTCCACGAAAAATACAGTGCATCGCCGATGGAATTGGCAGTCGCTAGAAAGACATCATTGACCCGGGTTTTATCCCACATGGCTCGGTCCCTTTCCGCAGGGCGACCCACCGAAAGCGCCGCACAAAGCACGAACTCTGTAGCTCCAGCGACGTCTACGAGGAGTCTCCTGAAAAAAAATGCACTAGTGAACCGAAAAGGCAAACCATTCAGTTCAGCGACAGCCGGCCGACATTGTTCCGAAAATGCAGTTCACGCTATACACAAGCGCGGACACATGTAAAAGCATCCCTCACGAAGTTCACAGCTCACAGTGTCGCGCCACGCACTCACTCAGTAGCAAGACGACGGAAGAATGCACTACCAGTCCAACACGAGGAAAATGCGAATGTAAACCGTAGCCGCAAGCATAAACACTCCAGAGGCCTTAACGGTTCAAAAGCCTATCCGCCATGTTGGGGACTGGAAGTCAGGTTTTTCATATTTGTCAAAGACTTAGGAGATAGCTCTAAGCTAAGAAGAGCTAAAATAGAGCTTAGGAAGAGGGCAAGTGACGTAATAGGATAGGAGACCAGACAGGAGAGACACTATCGCTATAAATAGCGATAACGGGACACCCTTGTGTCAACAAGGAGGGCAACCAGTGCAAATGAGCGGGGTTACCCAAGAGACTGGGAAACCGGGTACACGAGAAAGGACCAAGTAACTCTGGTCAACACAGCCCAGTGCCCAACACGTAAACCAACGAACGCACGCTGAGCTAATTGCTTGTGGTTGAACACGCCACGCTCAGCGAGCTCAGACAGACATCAGACGGCGTAGGAATCAGACGTGTATCCGCTAGGGATACTTTGTGGTTATTAAGGACTGTATAATAGTTATAATAGTCTAGCTTAGCTTCAGTAGTTATAATGTTTATATCATCTCCTCATTCCATCTTATCGTCATCACATTCTATGTTCAATACCATTGTGGTATTTCGCTCATGGAGCTATTGTTGATCAACTCCGAATAAACATGTATCTTTTTGCAAACAATACGAGTGTCACTTTCGTGTAGTGCAAAAGAAGGGAATCCTTGTATGCCAGTCGCAAGTGAGTTGCTGACAGGCAGGATACAGGCGATGATCCAGGCTGGTAAAGAACTAGAATACACTGGAGAAAAACTAGAGAAATGGGCAAACGAAAGATACAGAGAAGAGACAGAGAGAAAGGCTGCTCTAGAGAGAGACCAAAGAGCATTCGAAAGACAACATCAGAAGGAAATGAAGGAGTTAGAGGAAACCACGAAACAGAAGGAATTGGAAATAAAACAGAAACAAATAGAAATGGACGATGCCACAAAAACAGTTAGAGTTAGACCAAACCATTAAACAGAAGGAATTAGAAATAAAACAGGATCAAATAGAGGTAGAGTCACAAACGAAGTTAAAGATCAAAGCGATGGAGATTGACTCTAACACGCAGATAGCCTCTACTAAATTGAAAAGTCAGGAAGAACAAAATAAATTCTCCAAATATAAAGGGTTAATCAAGCCTTTCTGCCAAGGCGATTCAATATCAGCTTGGACTGAGAATATAGAATTCCAACTTAAAACTCAGAAAATACCATTACAAGATTGGGCAATGATCTACATGAGAAATCTCAGTGGGTAGCCATTAAAGGTCATAGAATCAATACCAACAGAACTAAGAAGTAACTATCAGTACATTCATGATAGGATTATGCAGCATTTTTTACTCTATGCTCCTGGCTATCAGATCCAGTTCTCAAAGATAAAGCCAAAACCTACTGAAACGTTCCTAGATTATGTTTCTAACGTCCAGAGTATATTCAATAAATGACTTAAGGCAGCGAAAGTAGGGAAGAATTTTGATAAATTGCAGGACTTAATGGTGATGGATAAAGTCATATCCACCGTCCCTACTCCCTTTGCTAAGTTCCTGCAACAAGCAGACATTGAATCTATAGAACAACTCGAAAACGAGGTTCTGCTTATTTTTCCTCAAACAGGGACATATTTAAAACATCCATACATGATACTGAGATTACTGCCTTTGTTAAAAACTTACCAAGCAGGTCTTACAAGCAAAAAGAGTATCAAAAGAAAGATAAACCATATCAGAAGCCACCACAATGTGGTTATTGCAAATTGTTCCATCCAAGTTATGCCATGTGTGATAAAAGTCCCTCTTATCCTGCTCATCTAGAAATGATGATGAAGAAGCAGGAAACTAAACGAAACTCTTACAAACGTGCTGTTAAATGCTTCTTTTGTTCAAGTTATGGCCATTATAGTTCTAAGTGTTTGGGAAGGCAAAGAATGAAGGCAAGTAATGCCGTGCTCATCGATACGTCATCTGACGATGAGAGTATAGTCGATTCTGAACTTGAAAATGTATTACCAACCAGTGAGTGTGAGAGTGTGAGTGCAGATACTGATTTTTAGACTTTAATAAGTGTAACACATGTCACCAGTTTCATATGGACGGCAAACTGAAATATGGGCATTGTATACCATGTTCCAACGAAGATGCCAATGCAGCTTTAGCCTCCAGAGGCAACTTAAAGTTCCACGACGCACTGGTCAACGAACAACCATGCCAATGTTTACTGGATAGCGGGAGCACTCTACTTGGCGTTAAAAGAGACCTAGTTAAGCCAGAAGATTATACGGGTGAATTTGTCAAATGCCGCACTTTCTCTGGAAACATAGAGAAATACCCGCTGGCAAAAGTACGCATAAACACCCCGTTCTTTTCAGGCACATTTACATGCGCGATCCTGAAAAATCCCTGTACTGATTTGATTTTAGGTTGTTTGCCATCTCTAAAACAGTGTACTGATGAAGAAATATTAGCCTGGAAACAAGTAAACACGGCTAATGCTGTAACAAGGTCAGATACTCAAACACATTACACTGACCTACAAAACGAAATGTTACAGTTGTTAACACCCACCGGTGCTAGTAACAGTGCTACTCGACAAGAATTTATCGAGGCACAACGCAACGATCAAACTATCGCACCTTATTTTAAACTATTAGGTGAGCGAGCGAAAGTTACTAAGAATGCATCTTTAAAGTTATTTTAAAGTACATAACGGAATTCTCATGCGTTATTATACAACAAATAACCATGAAATTCAGCAAAAGGTGTTACCTGTAAAACACCGACAAAATGTGCAAAACATTGCACATGAGTCACCGTTTGCTTGACATTTAGCCTACGACAAAACAAGAGCCAGAATTTTGGCACACTTCTACTGGCCCAAATTTTGTAACGACATTAAATTGTTCTGTCGATCATGTACTATTTGTCAACATTTAGTAAGAAAGGGAAAGCATGCGACAGCCGAGGTTCAGCGTTCCATTTTGGCTTCTAGACCATTCGAAAGTGTAGCGGTAGATATTGTTGGACCCCTGAATCAGGTGTCGAACAAAGGAAACCGTTTTATACTAACACTCGTGGATCTCTGAAAAAAGGTGGATCGAAGCAGTACCGCTAAAATACACTACCTCCAAAGATGTGGCAAATGTGTTTTTACATCTATTTTGTCGATTTGGTTTTCCTCGAACCATTTTGAGCGACCGAGGAACCCAATTTATTTCGACTGCTATGCAAGCCCTAACAAAATTGCTAGGAATAGAGCAGCATTTCTGTAGCCCTTATCACCCTGCGAGTAATGGGATTATAGAAAAGATTAACGGGGATCTCAAACACATGCTGGCTAAAGTAACAGCAGAGAACCCATCTGATTGGGACACTCTACTACCAGCAGTGCTATTTGCCCATCGAGAAATTCCGCACTCAAGTACGGGTTTCTCACTTTTCGAGTTAGTTTATGGGGCGAACCCTCGTGGACCCCTAACAATATACCATCGGCTAATTATCAGCTCAGTAGATAATCCAACAGCAGTAACACCGTATGAGATGGTAACAGAGACACGCGATAAAATCATGAAAGCGTGTCTAATAGCCAAATCATCTTTGGAGAGAAAAGGTCAGATGTACCGCGAATATGCAAACAAGGGTGCCAAAACCCTCCACCTTGAACCTAATCAAAAGGTACTGCTTTTACTACCAGATAAACGTAATATGTTACTAACATCATGGCAAGGGTCATTCAACGTCGAACGAAAGATATCAGATGTCGACTATGAAATATCGATAAAGGGAAAATTAAAGATATTTCATATCAACATGCTGAAGCCTTATTTCTCACGACAAGAACTGAGGACGGACGAACAGAGTGCACCTACACCAATCAACCGGACGACAGACGTACACAACACAACTACACTAGGTAGGGCGACAGATCAAGACGACATTGCAAACACACCTAGCCAGGAAACAGTACACACAGCTAGTACAGCAACAGTACTTAATCAGACGGATGACGACGGAATAGAATTACCTGTCCCGACAGTCGACACGACAGGGACAATCAATAGCATAGTATAGAACCTAAACTGACAGACGAGCAACGACAACAACTGATAGAATTAGTAACTGAGTACAAGGACATTTTCTCTGACATGCCAGGTAAGACAGACAGAATAGAGCACTCTGTAATTCTGACTGATGTACAATCGGATGTCAGCCATCACAGGTCGGGCAAAGTTAACAGCTGCAGATGTGTAGGGGAAGTGAGTGAGCTGAATCATACATCGCTTTGACAGTTCATAAACAGGTTGGATTGAGAGCGGAAGTACTCAGCTCGGAAGAAAACAGTCCATCTGACATATAGAGTTTCCGGACATCACGCAGATTGGCAGATTGCTATTGACAACTGTTGTTGGGATCATACAGTAACTCGCTAGCTTGTTGGGGATGTCAAAACAAGTGATGACAACTCTGACAGTGACTAAGCCAGGGAGGATAGATTCTTGACAATGGATGATTGCCCAAATAACACCTGTGTGGACATAATGAATACCGTCACGTGACCAATTTTAGGCTTTGCCATAAACCATGATTGGAGAGGGGAGTTGAACTAAAACCGATGATTGAGGCGGACGTGCTTCGCACTGCGGTTCTGATTGGAAAAATGTCTACCGTGTGCGAATTGAGTTAATTTAATTGTACACGTGCCTGTCATGGCAAGAGTAGATGTAATTGGATCTAACTGCGGTGTTGCCTAAGATAGAACCTATTATAATTAGTTCTAATTAATATAGACAGTAGTCTTGTTAAAACTAGAGTGTGATACTTGGCTCTGTTAGTTGAAAATAGATTAGTGAAGTGTTGATAAGCTTTACTAGTTGAGAATTGAGTAATGAGGGATAATTGGGATATTCCCGTAGGTGTCCCTGGTGGGCGGGGTTCCGCATTCTGTTTGTTGAATTTTTTTTCTTGTCTTGGCCTGATGATAACCAATGGGTTGAGTTATGTGTCCCTGACAGAGTAGGTTCATTGTATTTTACTGAGCAAGGGCCAAGATAATCTAATAGAGACCAGTGACGGGGAGGCTATCACCAGTTGTATGATCTATTTTACAGGTTCCCTCTGGTTGGAATGAAGAACCCGGAACCAATGAAAAATCCGATCCCGGATAAATTATGATGCAGAAAGATTGCCCAGCCACCTTCTAAATGGGTCGGTGCTAGAAGAAGCTGATACCCATGGCTCTGTGGAGCTGAATGGTATAAGTATCCTACATGAGTGCATACCAATCGTTAACACACCTGAAGTGATGGATGTTCAGCCCACGTGGAACTAGATCAGTAGGAACTGATGGTCACATTAGATGAAACCAAACATTGAAGTGTAGTTGTTCCACGTATCAAGGAAATCAGAACTGTCAGACAATATCTAGTAAATAAAGCAAGCCATTTTAGTCTAGACTATGACTGTTTAAGAGTGAAATATAGAACATTTCGCTAGAAGAAAAAGGGGTTCATAGGACAGGGGTTTTTCCTGTTTTTTCACCCCTTTTTCCCGCAAATTAAAG
>JACEFZ010014221.1:0-45882 GCA_014155875.1 Cepaea nemoralis
CCCCCCGAAGTGCTCATCTATACAGATGGATCTGTTGTAAAGCAGCAGAGAAGTGCGTGGGCATTTACAGCCCGTTACAGCGGGCCGAACCGTTCAAGAATCCAGTGGTGCCCACTTTATGACCACGAGCAGCATGACGATGGAGGTGATTGGCAGTTACACAGGCTTTCATATGGCTGGAATCACAGCATTATACCAAGGTGTGTGTACTAAGTGACTCAATGAGCATGATTCAGAAGGTCGAAGCGGGAGCTGTACGCAGACAGTGGACTGAGTCGCTGCGGAAGTCTGTTGTCCGTAAAGTCACATTCATCTTCGTCCCGGGACATGCGGGAGTCGAGGGAAATGAACGAGCTGATAAACTTGCTGGCTCTGCACCCCCTGTAGATGGCCAGCCCATGGATCGTGCCGATGTTATTAACGCCCTTAAAGATATGGCGAGAACAGAGGAGTTTGACGTCAGTGAATCCACATCGCTGTCCAAGATGAAAGACTTGGGAGTAAGAATCGGCACGGCCAAGCGCGAGAAGTACATTGAGAAAACGAGGTGCCTCGTCAACCAACACAGAACTGGCACTATTAGCCACCGGACGCTGATGCATATGCTGGGGGGGGGGGGGGGGGAGATCTGAGCACCTATGGCTCTCTCCGTAGTGCAATGAAGATACCCCAACTGATCTGTTTGGCTGGTATCTTGTTGTCTATATGTGTTATGAATAAGAGAAGGGACAAAAGAGGAATGTGTATGGTTAATTTCCAGTACATTTGTTGTGGCCCTAAGAGGCCAGCAAAAAATTTTCAAATATTTGTTTAGGAAATCTCCGTCTACATTAAAAGTATAACAATCATTGTTTTAAAAATAAATGTATAACTAAATAATCTATTATAAAATGTAAGTACGTAAATATTAAACAGATTTTCTATAAGATGTTTTAAAGAGTTATATACGTTTTTAAAATATTTTATTTCGGTATTAATTCTCCTATTTCTAAAGAAATACAAAAGAAGTTTAAAGTTATGTAGTAATATTATCTGTAGTATTTTTATTTATATTTTGTAAATTAGAGTAATGTCCCTTGCAACAAAATTATACGATTATGTCCCCTACTCTTTGTTTATTTAACTGTTTTTCTTTTAAGAAATCTTGTAATTCCGCAGAATGCTCGAACATAATTATTAAGTGTAGTGATCAGTGTTATTATGATCTTTTAAATATGCTCTAAGCATCTAGGGAAATGAATGCACAGTTGAATTGTATGATTTATTATTATATGTTGGAAGATATCAACATTGATGGGAAAGATTTAAGAATAATAACGAATATTTATTGGAACCAAGTAGCAGCAATTGAAATAGAAAATAAAGAGGGAAGTTACGAACAGATAAAGCTAGGAGTCTAGTCACCAGATCTCTTCTTCCTATATAGCGAAGTAATAATGAGAGAGATCAAAGAGACGTCAGGAATATTAATCGGAGGTTACAATATAAAAATAATAATAATAATATACGCTATGCAGATGACACAGTATTGGTAGCAGATAATTCAACAGACCTACAACAATTGTTAGACATTGTTTAGTTTAGTTTAGTCAATGGATCAACATCACGGCACACGGGTGCAACCCATAAGTACTCCGTTCTCCTCCTAATTCACATCTGAGTCTGGAGAAACTCAGCACAGTGCACGAACTCCGTAGCATCGGCGAGGATCCTGAAAATACTAGGGTAGATTTTTAACTCTAAATTTTTGCCCGGGCAGCGCCGTTAGGCTACTCTTTTTCGATTTCCAACTGCCAAGGGATGTTTTACGTGCGCAACAATACACACAGGCGTCCGATCTCACTACCCAGAGACCAGGGGAAATTGTATTACTAGAACCCGGGACCTCCAGCACTCTAGGCGGACACCATACCTCGAGACCACGCAGCCCCCGACCAATATTGACATATTACAAGACAATGACATGGTTATGGTAATTTCTATCACACTTTTAAGTGTTTTTTTTTATTTGAATCCTCCACATATATTTTTTACGAAGTGACTATTCGCAATATAATTGCGAATAGAGAAAAATTATATTCGCAGTAGAAGTAGGTCACGTGATTATTCCTATGCGTGTGGCTATATTATAATATTTCGTTGATGTATTAACGTGTCTTCTGTAGCAAAGTGGTAAGTGTCTCAGCCAGTCACGCGGGAGCTCCAGGTTCGATTCCCCAACCGGGATGCAATAATGTTTTTTTTTTTCATTTTTAGCACCCAGGCAGCGACGGAGTGATCGAGTGTCGGAATCGACGGATCCAATAGATGACTTTGTTTAACGTTAATTTTATTTGCCAACTGAAATATCCAACCAAGTGGATAATTTTAAATACCTAGGGGCACTTATAACATCGGATGGAAGATGTACAACAGAGATTAAGAGCAGAATAGGGCAGGCAAAAGTCGCATTTCAGAAAATGAAGGGTATCTTATGCAATAAGTCGCTATCAATGAATGTAAGAAAGAGAGTGCTAAAATGCTATATAGAACCAGTTTTGCTGTATGGCAGCGAATCTTGGAATGTAAATGAACAAATTAGGAAGAACTTAGAAGCAACAGAGATGTGGTTTTTAAGACGAATGTTGCGAATTCCTTGGACTGCCAGAGTAACTAACAACGATTGCCTGAAAGAGGCTAATGAAACTAGAACACTACATACAACAATAAGAAAGAGACAAACAGCTTTCTTTGGTCATGTGATGAGAAGAGAGGCATTGGAGAACATCGTGACAACTGCAAAGATCGAGGGGAAGAGAGGCAGAGGCAGACCAAGAGAAATGATGCTGGACGGATTGAGACGGTGGCATGGAGGAATATCATCAGCAGAGTTGATCCAGAACACCAAAGACCGAGATCTGTGGAGAGCCATGAACTCCTACGCCAGCCGGCACGGCACTTGATGATGAACTGAAATATCGCCACAAATTAACCACCCTCATACTGGCTCAAGCTAAAATTGACTAGTGAGCGGACACTGTGACGCTTTCACTGTACAGGGAAAAAAGATCTGGAGACATTACACATCCCTGTCTCACGCCTCTTTTAATAGGCTGATATTGACCTACATCGTAATCAATTCTGATGACAGTTTGTTGTTTCCAATATATGTTTTTTTTTTAACATTTTTATTTACACATGGATGCCTGGTAACAGTAAGTGTACAGAAACGAAAGTTAACAATTCTTGAATTCACCTGGGGACACAATTATTTGGAGGGATCGTTATTTGTATTGGGGATACAAATTCTGGAAAATTATTTTTGATATTTCAACAGCACTAACGTAATGTAAAAATAAAACGGGATGCCAGAAGAATGGACAGAAGTAAGAAGAAGGGTGATTCATTAAAAATTACTGAGAATTCGGCAGAATTCTAATGCGAATATAATTTTTCTCTATTCGCAATTCTATTGCGAATATAATTTTTCTCTATTCGCAATTCTATTGCGAATAGAGCCTCCCTATTTTTTAAGTGTTCAAACACCTAAGTTCAAAGCACCATTTCCTTCTGCCTTGCATCGCCCAACGAAGCCTAGGCCATCAACCAACTCAGGCCAAGCCATGCAATGTAGACTTGTTTGTGCTTGTTTGGGTTTCGCAGCTCAAGTGTTCTCCAGGCTGAGGGTTCTAAGCCTCACCCAAACCCTCTTTAGTCACCTCTAACAACACACTCGGTAGTTTACACTGTTATAATTCTTTGCATCCCTAAAAGGCTCCAGTAACTCAATCACTGCTCCGGGCATCTAAGATTCCAACATCCTATTTGAAATACCCCCATATAACATGCAGTAAACCAATTGGAGAATATGACATGTGCCATAGTTTGAAAACTATCGTCCAATATGACATGTGCCATAGCTTGAAAACTATCGTCTCTTGAGCAGATATCAGAAAGTTAACAGAGTTACCACACAAACAATTCTCATGCTTTAGTGTATAAAAATCAAACAAGAAAACCAATGCAACACTAAATGCTTATTTAAAAGGGAAACTGTATACATAGTTGAAGTATGAATAAATGGATACTTTATACATAGTTGAACTGTGACATTACGTTAGTCCTTTCTGGCTGTTTAAATATCAAGAATAATTGTTTGTGTCCTTTCATCCGTTTCATTTCCGTTAGTCCTTTCACTTGTATCACAATAGGCGGCATCAGACATAAAATGGAGTGTCCTTGAGGATTATATAAGCGACCACCCACCCTGCTGTAAACATATTCTTTACAGACGTTCGCATCCCCAGTCCATTTTACATTTCTCAATACTCAAAAGTTAACCAACGTAAGCCGTCTTAATAACCCGGTCTAAGAATAACTTAGAATATTCTAGTTTAGGAGAGGGTAGATGAGAGGTGGGGACTCCATTTGATTGGGTGACCCTTGGGCGAGTAACGCTATTATCTAGACTAATACTTAATTAGCCCGCCAATCGAAGATGTGATACCATCCAGCTAAGATGTGCTTAAGATGCAGTGGTAAAACATGCCGAATCATTCTCTAGGATGTAGTTTCCTGCACCTCAGGTACCACAAATCATTTAATATGTATGTGTAGGCCTGATGATAAGAGAGAGAGAGACGAATGGCAGAGTATTTTCTTGAGAAAATGTGGAAATGAAGACAGAACTTTGTTGTACAGTGACACTAAAACTGCCGCTCCAACCTGTCATGTCTACCACAGTGAAATATTCCTACCATGTCAATTGTCTGTCTGATTTGATGATTTGCATATGCTTGTGACTGTTAACTATGCTCAATGCATATTGCAAAGCCTTTGTGCGCTCTGAACATTCGTTGATTGCCTATCATGACCTATTCTTAACCAAAATGTACACTGCTCTTGCGAGTTACTTTTGGCAGTTCTGTTTCAGAATGGGTTATGCAGCATGTAACTTTTCCCTTATAATGGCTGAGAATGTTTGAGTTAATGAGACGGTAATTGTGAATTGACCTCTCATTTTTGTAAAAGTAAAGACGCTTATTATATCCTTGTTTGCAGGACTGCATTGCACTTCAGAATTACTAAGTTCCTGTAATGTCTGGTGGCTATGTTACGCTCAAGAAAATTGCCAAAAGCATGCATATGGATTTGCCAAGGATGCAATTTCTCTTTGACGTTATGCGCTGGTTCCTTTGCAACAATGGTTTACGTTTATATGAGCTACATTCCAACAAGGAGCAATATGTGTTCGAACCTATAGAGTCTAGTCAGCTGAATACATGTAAAGGCTCATGATATGTGTCAGGGAAAATTCATGTTTTTCTTTCATATGTGTATTCCACATGTGAAGGCATTGCTTATGCAATATTGCTTGGTACCCATTGCAGTAGATACTGCTATTGTTTAATGGGAAAAGAGCACAAGAACATGATGATGATGATGATTTGATGGTGCTTGTGAACCTGGTCTAGCTTGAGGGGGGGGGGAAGTTTGGCATTGCGGTGTGAGTGTGAAGGAGATAGGACATTCTTGTACCAAAGTATCACCTTTATGAATGCTAATAGTTCCATTGCCATTAGTTTAATGATATTGCCAAGTGCAGTCATGAAAGATGCCTGTATTCTATCTATCTCATATCTGCCTTATGGTGATGGGTTCAGTAGAGGTGCCTCATGAAGGGGTTCATTTTATGCTGTTTGCTTCATGTCTTGCTTTGAAATGCTAGTGCATGATTGCAGCCTTATAATGCCTACTTCTGAATGCTTATCACACTGTCTGTTCTCATGGTACACCAGTCCCCGTGATCTACTTATTGTGAGAATTTATATAGACAAATAATTACAAGGTGCTTGATAAATGTGTGAAGCTGCCCTTGATTAAGCATATGTGCCTATGATTTCGCAATTTTGGGGATGAACCTTAAGAAAGGATATCACCCCAAACTACCAAATAAAATTGCACTTCATCACCAGTGAGGGGCAGGTGTTCGAATATCACTCTCCTCTCTTCCCCTCCCATTCCTCTCTGAATCTGTAATGGTACTACATAACCATGGCAATGTTCAAACAGATGTAAAACACATGTTGTGTCTTTGTTTATTGACAGAGAATGAGGAAGATGGGGAGGCCTTCAATTACCAGGACAATTCCATTGAAGTTCGGGGCTCTAACCTTCAATCCAGCTTTATAAGATGGAGACTCCAAAAAGTACCACTTGAACTACAGGTTGAAAATACTCATCCTGAATTCACTAAATTCTGGCCGATACAGATAGCACTGAAGAAAAGTCTTTTATGAAAAGCTAGGACAGGGATACTTTCCATTTTTATAAATGTTCCAGGCTATATCTTCAAGAGAAATTCAAGAAGAAACCTTAGGAGTGAGAGATCACCTTGTTTTCAGCATGCCTCTACTGGCCAAGAGTGGACATTAAATGTGTACCTGGAGCTTACCATATTTCTCCTCAAAACCATATCTTGAGGAGTATTCCAGCTTAATACTGGCTGAAAAGCTAATGGAGAAGAAGGTTAGAACATAGAGCAAATTCACAAATGGATTAATGCTTAAGTGTGGAGATTTCAGTACCATCAGAAACCTTTGTGGGAGATAGACTGGCAGGGAAGAATGATGGGACATAATAGTTTTTAGATCTTCATCTACTGAAATGTAAAACTAATCCCAATTATCAACTTTGCGAACAGTCTACTCACCCCTCGGAAGGACATGCTTGTCAATTTCGTAGACTTGTCACAGCAGGGAATAGCCTAAACTGGGAAAACATTATGGGGAAAACTGTAACCTGAGACTTTCCTAACACCCTTCATAGGTGATAACAGGATGTACACAGATCAGTGCAGCAGAGGGTCCCTATGCTTGCCCCAGACTATGGCTAATCATGTGTTTCCCTCATTGACAGTAGAAGAAATGATAGAAGCATAAAGTGTTTGTGGTGTAGGATAATTTTATGGAGTAGTGATGTGAAGGATGAGGGTTTGTTTTAAGTTAATGTTCGGATGGGATATTGGGTGATGTATTTGGGTTTTTTCATAATTATGTCAACTATATTACACATAGTGGGTAGCGGGGTAGGGGTATCCCCTATCAAAGGAGAAGTAAGGCGCCTCCTTCCCTCCGCTAGCCTACGGGACACCCTTGGGCAAGGTGGAGTACCCGTTTAGCCCCCCGATCAGGGTTACGTGAAGCCATGGGTGCAGGTGGTGGATGAAGATGGAGAGCAGCCGACAGATAGTTGTAGGTTATGGTCTCCACCTTCACGACGGTAGGCAGAGGATCTCTTTTTTGAGGAGACAATGGCTACGGTCACTGACCAGTATGGTCACTGCTGGGAAGGAAAGCAATGGCAAACCACCTTCTTTACAGATGCCAAGAAAATCATGTTGTGTTCACTTATCGATAATCAGAGAAACGGCGTAAATGGGTGCTCCATAGGAGCAGCCTCGCCCGGTAGGGATAGTCATGCGCACCAGGTGACTCCAGACCGTCAACAGGCTACTAGGTGCAACAGATTAATATCATTGAAAGTAGGAACTTGGAACGTTAGAACAATGAATGCAGATGGAAAGTTAGAAGACATCAAAAAAGAAATGGAGAGAGAGAAGATTAACATATTAGGAATATCGGAAACGAGATGGAGAGGAGCAGGGATTGCTTGCTTGCGCGTTGGAGCTCAAGGAGCAGGGATAAGGACAGGAGAGGATTGTAAGATTATTTACTCTGGGGGAGAAGAACAGCAAAGAGGTGTAGCCATTATGTTAGATAAGCAAACATCAAATTCTGTCAAAGGATACTGGGCTGTGTCAGACAGAGTTATATTAGTAAAATTAAACGGAAGACCTTTTAAAATAAATGTCATTCAAGTATATGCCCCAACAAGTGAAAGCAGTGAAGAAAGCATAGAGGAATTTTATAATGACATTGAATCTGCTTTGAAGAACTGTAAAAAATCAGAAATAAATATCATAATGGGTGATTTCGACGCAAAAATAGGAAAGCAAAGCGATGGATGCAGTGTAGGCAACCATGGTTTGGGAGAGAGAAATGAAAGAGGTTACAGACTTGTAGAATGGGCAAAAGAACAAGAAATGGTGGTAGGAAACACCTGGTTTAAACAACATCCTAGAAGATTATGGACATGGAGGAGTCCAGACAGCAGGATTAAAAACCAGATAGATTACATCCTGATTAGCAAAAGGTTTCGAAATGCGTTAACAGTTGTAAAAACAGTTCCAAATGCAGACTGTTACAGTGATCACAGATTAATTACTGGCACATTGAGGGTTAAGTTAAAGAAAGTCAAGTATACAGCAGGAAACCCTAAATATGACTTGTGCAAATTGAAAACTGACAAAGAAATACAAGATAATTGTAACATAGAAGTAAAGAACAAATTTGATTTATTGTCTGATCTAGAGATCCTATTTCAAGATGTAGATGATCAATGGGAAATGCTGAAGGATTCAATCAGTTGTGCAGCAGAAAAAACTATTCCAAAAGTAAAGAAAGTGGGCCGTAAGACATGGATGACTGAAGAAATTTTGCAACTAATGGAAACAAGAAGACAGAACAAAAATAATCCTGCCAAATATGAAGAAATTCACAGAAAAGTCAGAACCTTATGTAAGGAGGCAAAAGAAACATGGCTTGAGAAAAATTGCAGAGAAATTGAAAAACAACACAACAGTAAAAATGCGAAACTAATGCACAAAATTCAGGAGCTTACCAATCAAGAACACGTACATCAGCAGGCTGCCTAAAGACAAAAGATGGAAGAGTCATAATAGAAAAAGAACAGATTTTACATGTATGGTCAGATTACGTGAAAAACCTTTATGACGATAACAGAGACGAACAGTATGATGTTCAGAATAATAATGAAGGGCCAACAATTTTGAAGATGGAGGTTCAGAATGCTCTTAATCATATGAAATCTGGCAAGACCCCCGGTCCAGACAGCGTCACAACAGAAATGATTAATGCTTTAGAAGAATATGGAATAGATAAATTTACCAGTCTGCTTAATACATTATATGATACTGGAAGTATACCTCATGAGTTATGTAATTCTGTATTTATTGCAATCCCAAAGAAATCAGGAGCTTTGGAATGTGATCAACATCGAACAATTAGTATAATGAGTCACATCACGAAGATTTTGCTAAGAATTATCATGCAAAGAGCTAAGAAGAAAATACAACCTGAAATAGGAGAAGAACAATGTGGGTTTGTAGAAGGCAAGGGTACAGTAAATGCTGTGTATATACTGAGAACCGTAATCGAACGTTCTATAGAAGTAAACAAAGATCTACACCTTTACTTTATTGACTACACAAAGGCTTTTGATAAAGTGAGACATGTCAACATGATAAGGATGCTTGAAGATCTACAAATTGATGGGAAAGACCTTAGACTTGTAAAAAACATATATTGGAAACAACAAGCTGCCATAAGAGTTGATAATGAAGTAAGCCAATATCAGCCTATTAAGAGAGGTGTGAGACAGGGATGTGTAATGTCTCCAGATCTGTTTTCCCTGTACAGTGAAAATATTTTCAGAAATATTGAAGATATGGAAGGAATCAACATTGGGGGACGATGCATCAATAACATTAGATATGCAGATGATACAGTATTAATTGCAGACAATGAACAGGACCTGCAAAATTTAGTAGATGCGGTTGTTACACACAGTGAACAACAAGGGTTAGAATTAAATTGTAAAAAGACACAGATTATGGTCGTCACTAGGAAGAACGAAATACCACAGTGTAATATACAAGTAAATGGGAATATTCTTCAACAAGTGAATAGGTACAATTATCTCGGAACAGTGATAACATCTGATGGGAGATGCCTGGAAGAGATTAGAACAAGAATCGCCATGGCAAAAGTAGCCTTTAGCAAGATGAAAAACATACTGACCAATAAAAAGATGTCAATTGAAACGAGAAAAAGAGTGTTGAGGTGCTACATAGAACCTGTACTTTTATATGGATGTGAAACTTGGACAATGAGCAGCCAGGCTGAAAAACATCTGATGGCTGTAGAAATGTGGTTTCTGAGGAAAATGCAAAGAATACCATGGACAGCCAGAAAGACCAATGAACAAGTCCTTCAAGAAACAAATGAAGATCGTAAACTGATCAGAGACATTAGACGTAGACAGTCACAATTTTTTGGACATGTTATGAGAAGAAATGATTTGGAGAACTTGGTGACAACTGGTAAGATCGAGGGAAACAGACCAAGGGGAAGACCTAGAAAAAAGTATCTGGATGGCTTGGCCTTGTGGCATGGTCGAGACAGAAACACGGAACTGATCCACGACTCTGGTGATCGAATGAGATGGCAGAACATGACCGCCCACGCTTACCGGCATGGCACATGATGGATGGATATTACACATATAACTAACCTATTTGAAATGTGAATTGTTAACAATATGAAGCCTGAGTCTTCACTTGACCCCATAAGACATTAATAAAATGATAATAGTAAGAGAACAGTTTTTGAGATGCATGTCTCTGTGGTTGTCTTGTACACTGTTGTGAATGAATTGTCCAACTGTTGTCAAGCATCTTCATGGTGACTGTTACTCTACTGTTGTTGTGGTTACTGATATTGTGGAAGTCCTGTATATATGTTGTCAAGTATCTTCCATGATGTGTGACTTGTCTAATCTGTTGGTATGACCATTCCTTATGAATGTGTGTCCAACTGTTGTCAAGATCTTCTCATGTTGATGTCTTGTTCAACCGGTGTAAAGCACAGTGTTGTTGATTATGTTCACTACAATGGTTCAATTGTCAATGTGGTCATTTGTCCAAGTGTCTTGTGTCACTTGAAATAATATTAAAGAGATCAGAATGAGGTTGGCGACCAGAGCACAGTCAACTAGATAGATGAGAGAACTGCTTTTCATTTGTTGCTGTGGCTAACTGCCAAGATCTCTATATAACCTAGAAGAGAAATCATCTACTAAAAATTCTGTGTTGAACTTAAACTTTTGTCTAATTTCTCACAGTGGGGGTACTCGATGAGCCAAATCCTAAATGGTTTCTCTACAAGGGTTCTGCGAGAATAAATATCAATACCTCTAGACAAAACTTGCTGTTACTAACCTGTATCTTTTATAAAGAGATATACTTTATAGAACTTCACTCATTGGAGCTTCTGTAATTATCTATAGACCCACAAAAAACCTCACATATTGGGGGATAATGTCCGCGATTGAATCTTGGTAATAACCTACTAGGGATACTCACATAGTGAATGCTCTATGCCGGTATAGAACCCTGGGAACACCCCTCAATGTGATCACATATTGAGTGCTCTATATCACTATCTGAACCCTGGGAATACCTTTTATGGGATTCACATGTTGAGGTCTGATGACCCCAGGATGTAAACTATGGGTATACCTTGTCTGGGACTCCTGTGGGGGGATATCTATGTTTGTATTAGCATCAGGGAGTAACCTCTCGCAAATTAAGCCTATTGCTTAGAGTTTTATGGTGTGGTTAACGGATCCCGTCACATAAATGTGGACATAAGGTCCAAATGTTTAAACTCACAAGTAAATCTCTGGTAATGGGTTGTTTCATCAATGGTGGTAATATTGCATGTATCACTGTTCGTAAATGTCACATTGTACAATGTAGTTGAATGAGGATGATAATTATCTTATGGGTCAACATGTTTGATATACCCATGATAATGTTGTGTTTCAGAATGAGCTGATGAAATAGACTGTCAATATTGTTATGTAATTTTGTGCATACTGTTGTTCACTATGAGTATCAGATAAAGGTACCTGAGAACCCAGAAGACACAAATTATTTTTAAATAACTTAGACAGCTAATTTCAGGATAAATTTGATTTGTCTTGAGATAAATTAAGACATTTGATCCAGTGAATGAATAGGGGGCCTACTCCTTCAACCATATTGGCTAGCATGGCGGAAAGGGGAATTATGTATTTACATTTTAATATAACTGCATCACATCATATACTGGGTACTTATTTCCTCAGTCCCCATAACATGTTGGCAACACTGAGAGCAGAGAGTGTGAACACTGATGGAAAACTTCGGCAACCATTAAGACACCTCAATAATAATCTCTCTCGGTGATAGTCAGTATTCGTACCGGCTAATGTCCAGTGTCAATTCGACGTTGGGTTTATTCTTCAATGTGTGATCTTCTCAGTATACCCTGATCAAGTTACTGGGGGTGAGCAGATTGAAATTCCAGGAGAAAATTCTTAAGAACTCAGTCACTTGCCATTCTTGAAGTAGTGGTTTTCTTAAGCGTACCTGATGTACGTGATGGACGAGATGAAAGGAAGATTCTACCTGATGTCATGGGCGGTCATTCCAAACAGACCACAGTCTGGTGTCTATAAGACACTGGTCTATTGTTCGATGGTGTAATCTCTGGTGTACTAGGATCCTAGTCACTAGAAGTGAACTCATTGAATTTCCAGGAAGGCCATCAAAACAACTGGACCCCTGGCCATTCATATGGCAGTGGAGAGCGTACACGACGTATGCGTCTAGGAAACAATGGTAACTAACCTGATATATTGGCGTGTCATACGATTAAGAGCATATCATGGACAACCTGAAAAATAAAATTTCATGAAGAGATAAAACAGGATCCGTCTCCGACGTCGGCCGTCAATTCATCCACAATTGAGAAAACATTTCTGACTGAAAAATTTTGGAAATTAAAGGGCGGACAAAGTTGGGCAACTGAAGTCCTTCTCCTTTTTCATCCTCAATTGAGAAGCCTTTTCTGTCTGGAAAATGGTGGGAATGTAGCTCAGTTCTAGACGAGAGTAATGTCTGCGATTCAGTGGACTAATAAAAATCACTGTTCTCCAAACAGTTGACTTATATGGTAGAGATCACTGCAATTTCAGCAGTTGATGTTTTCTACACATTGACTGCGATTGAGTGGACTAAGAAAGATCACTGTTCTCAAACAGTTGACTCTTTACAAGGTAAAGATCCCTGCTATTCAGCAGTCGACTCTTTACACAAGTAAGAACCATGCATTGTGCAGTGGAATCTTATATATTACTGATCTGCGAGATGTATACACAGGACCTGGCCAGTCATATCCTCAAAGTCAGTAAATTGCTTCAAAAAAAATTCCAGTCAATATTTGGGATATAAGAAGCTATACCCACATAATCACACCCCTTCAAGGTGGCTGTGATAATGACGAACTTCTCTATGCTAAGAGAGAGAACGCCTTATTCGCAAGAAGTAAACGTTTTGCTCGTGTGGGAGAGAAAGAACGGATACTCCAGCCACTCAAAAGCACTTAGCTAGAGCGTTGCTGAAAGACAACTAGTTGGAAATTCCACCTGGATTTCTAGATTAGTAGTAGTAGATGGCACCGTCTGGCTGCATCTACAAACTCAGTTGCTACTTTAGAATCAGCTTACACATGATGGACGCTGCGATGTCAATCCACGACAAGTATATATATAGCAACTAAGAAGAGAAAATGCTGTCACTTCTCACAACACATCAGAATAGAGGCCTAACGGAATGAGAAAATCTCAACCAATAAGTGCACCTCTGAATCTATGGTAATGACTACAGAAATGAGTCAAAGAAATACAATGGGAAATTGCTACCATCTGCGAACCCAAGAGGCTTATTAAGATATAGACTTTTGTCCTATGCTAACCCAAGATCTGCAATAGTAGATTTTAGTCTTAACAAGTTCTGCAGTGGCTGCTTGCACAGTTCCACCGAAAGTGATTATCTCTGCTCCGGTGCTGGTCAAAAATTTTAACCCAGTTCCAAATGCCAAGATTACTGTTGGAGAATGTTGTTCAGTCAATACTCTCTCATAGGATTATCATTCTCCTGTGGCGGAGGGAAGGATGAAGTTCTGTTAAAGATGAAAAGTGGAGAGACATATGGAATGTTACCACTCTCTTTAATCATCTGGAAGTTGGTTTAATTGCAAAGCCATTACTTCTCATAATGAATCTCAATGGTCTACTCATGCTTTGAAAGTGTGTGACTCTGAGAGATCATTCATCATGGACAGGAAAAATAGCATGGAGATTAACTGTGGAGCATTGTCAGAGATGAATTGGAGAGCAGTTTACTGAGAAGTGTGGTCATAACTCTTCATACTTCCAGTGACTAAATGGAACTTCATGCAAGACTAACTTCATGGTCTTTGCGGATACCACCAAATTCATGATTGATGGATGAATATTGGAGCAGATTTTTTTTTAAAAGGAAAGAATCATATGGTTCCAGATGCACAGCTCTTGGTGGAGTAATGGGAGATAAGGAGTAAATGATGACACCACTTAAAGGATCTTGGAACTGTGAACGCCTGACATATCAGTCACTTATAAATGACAGACTTTATGGGGAGGCTATGCAACATGTTCCAGTGTTAACATAGGGATGTGAAAGTTGGAAATCAACGGTAGCTTTAGATAAAAAATTAGACAATTTTGAGAACAAATGTCTTAGAAGACTTCTAAACATCCACTGGACAGACTTCAGAACCAATTCGCAAATAAGACAAGAGACTAAGCAAGATACAGTATCCAATTTCATAAGAAGACGCCGTTGGAACTACATCGGCCATGTACTCAGAATGGACAAGTCAAGACTCCCCTACCAAGCCCTCATATGGTCACCAGTAGGGAAAAGAAAACGGGGAAGACCAAGAGAGACCCTGCGCAGAACCATCATTAGAGAAGGCTCATTCAATGGCCAAGTAAATATCCAAGATCTACAACAGGTAGCAGCGAACCGCCAAGCATGGAGAGACAGGACTTCTGCCAAATGCGCCGCCTTAGGCTCAAGAGGAAAGACTAACTAACTATGCAACATAATGTTTACAGACGTTCGCATCCCCAGTCCATTTTACATTTCTCAATACTCAAAAGTTAACCAACGTAAGCCGTCTTGATAACCCGGTCTAAGAATAACTTAGAATATTCTAGTTTAGGAGAGGGTAGGTGAGAGGTGGGGACTCCATTTGATTGGGTGACCTTTGGGCGAGTAACGCTATTATCTAGACTAATACTTAATTAGCCCGCCAATCGAAGATGTGATACCATCCAGCTAAGATGTGCTTAAGATGCAGTGGTAAAACATGCCGAATCATTCTCTAGGATGTAGTTTTCTGCACCTCAGGTACCACAAATCATTTAATATGTTATGTGTAGGCCTGATGATAAGATAGAGAGAGACGAATGGCAGAGTATTTTCTTGAGAAAATGTGGAAATGAAGACAGAACTTTGTTGTACAGTGACACTAAAACTGCCGCTCCAACCTGTCATGTCTACCACAGTGAAATATTCCTACCATGTCAATTGTCTGTCTGATTTGATGATTTGCATATGCTTGTGAATGTAAACTACGCTCAATGCATATTGCAAAACCTTTGTGCGCTCTGAACATTCGTTGAGTGCCTATCATGACCCATTCTTAACCAAACTGTACACTGCTCTTGCAAGATACTTTTGGCAGTTCTGTTTCAGAATGTGTGATGCAGCATGTAACTTTTCCCTTATAATGGCTGAGAATGTTTGAGTGAATGAGACGGTAATTGTGTAATTGACCTCTCATATTTGTAAAAGTAAAGACGCTTATTATATCCATGTTTGCAGGACTGCATTGCACTTCAGAATTACTAAGTTCCTGTAATGTCTGGTGGCTATGTTACGATCAAGAAAAATGCCAAAAGCATTCATATGGATTTGCCAAGGATGCAATTTCTCTTTGACGTTATGCGCTGGTTCCTTTGCAACAATGGTTTACGTTTATATGAGCTACATTCCAACAAGGAGCAATATGTGTTCGAACCTATAGAGTCTAGTCAGCTGAATACATGTAAAGGCTCATGCTATGTGTCAGAGAAAATTCATATTTTTCTTTCATATGTGTATTCCACATGTGAAGGCATTGCTTATGCAATATTTCTTGGTACCCATTGCAGTAGATACTGCTATTGTTTAATGGGAAAAGAGCACAAGAACATGATGATGATGATTTGATGGTGCTTGTGAACCTGGTCTAGCTTGAGGGGAGGAAGTTTGGCATTGCGATGTGAGTGTGAAGGAGATAGGACATTCTTGTACCAAAGTATCACCTTTATGAATGCTAATTGGTCCATTGCCATTAGTTTAATGATATTGCCAAGTGCAGTCATGAAAGATGCCTGTCTTCTATCTATCTCATATCTGCCTTATGGTGATGGGTTCAGCAGAGGTGCCTCATAAAGGGGTTCATTTTATGCTGTTTGCTTCATGTCTTGCTTTGACATGCTAGTGCATGATTGCAGCCTTACAATGCCTACTTCTGAATGCTTATCACACTGTCTGTTCTCATGGTACACCAGTCCCCGTGATCTACTTATTGTGAGAATTTATATAGGCAAATAATTACAAGGTGCTTGATAAATGTGTGGTGCTGCCCCTGATTAAGCATATGTGCCAATGATTTCACAATTTTGGGGATGAACCTTGAGAAAGGATATCACACCAAACCACCAAATAAAATTGCACTTCATCACCAGTGAGGGGCAGGTGTTCGAATATCACTCTCCTCACTTCCCCTCCCATTCCACTCTGAATCTGTAATGGTACTACATAACCATGGCAATGTTTAAACAGATGTAAAACACATGTTGTGCCTTTTTTATTGACAGAGAATGGGGAAGATGGGGAGGCCTTCAATTACAAGGACAACTCCAGGGAACTCCTGGGCTCTAACCTTCAATCCAGCTTTATAAGATGGAGACTCCAAAAAGTACCACATGAACTACATGTTGAAAATACTCAGCCTGAATTCACTAAATTCTGGCCGATACAGATAGCACTGAAGAAAAGTCTTTTATGAAAAGCTAGGACAGGGATACACTCCATTTTTATAAATATTCCAGGCTATATCTTCAAGGGAAATTAAAGAAGAAACCTTAGGAGTGAGAGATCACCTTGTTTTCAGCATGCCTCTACTGGCCAAGAGTGGACATTAAATGTGTACCTGGAGCTTACCATATTTCTCCTCAAAACCATATCTTGAGGAGTATTCCAGCTTAATACTGGCTGAAAAGCTAATGGAGAAGAAGGTTAGATCATAGAGCAAATTCACAAATGGATTAATGCTTAAGTGTGGAGATTTCAGTACCATCAGAAACCTTTGTGGGAGATAGACTGGCAGGGAAGAATGATGGGACATAATAGTTTTTAGATCTTCATCTATTGAAATGTAAAACTAATCCCAATTATCAACTTTGCGAACAGTCTACTCACCCCTCGGAAGGACATGCTTGTCAATTTCGTAGACTTGTCACAGCAGGGAATAGCCTAAACTGGGAAAACATTATGGGGAAAACTGTAACCTGAGACTTTCCTAACACCCTTCATAGGTGATAACAGGATGTACACAGATCAGTGCAGCAGAGGGTCCCTATGCTTGCCCCAGACTATGGCTTATCATGTGTTTCCCTCATTGACAGTAGAAGAAATGATAGAAGCATAAAGTGTTTGTGGTGTAGGATAATTTTATGGAGTAGTGATGTGAAGGAGGACAGTTTGTTTTAAGTTAATGTTCGGATGGGATATTGGGTGATGTATTTGGGTTTTTCATAATTATGTCAACTATATTACACATATAACTAACTTTTTTGAAATGTGAATTGTTGACAATATGAAGCCTTAGTCTTCTCTTGACCCCATAAGACATTAATAAAATGATAATAGTAAGAGAACAGTTTTTGAGATGCATGTCTCTGTGGTTGTCTTGTACACTGTTGTGAATGAATTGTCCAACTGTTGTCAAGCATCTTCATGGTGACTGTTACTCTACTGTTGTTGTGGTTACTGATATTGTAGAAGTCCTGTATATATGTTGTCAAGTATCTTCAATGATGTGTGACTTGTCTAATCTGTTAGTATGACCATTCCTTGTGAATGTGTGTCCAACTGTTGTCAAGATCTTCTCATGTTGATGTCTTGTTCAACCGGTGTAAAGCACAGTTGTCAGAGTCTCACCCGAAGTTACAACGCGTTGTCTGTACCAACGCTCGACAATGCAACGCTGAACTATGATAAACACTAAAGCTATAACGCGGCGTCGTCGACAACGCCAGGCACTCAACACTGAACGATGCTAAGCAGTCGGGGGTCAGCAAGAACACAGCGTGAACAATAGGGGTCACGCAAGCTGACTCGAGCACAACTGAGGCGTGTGCTAAAAGGCCAGCCAGACTGGGCTTGGGCGCTGTACTGGACAGACGTGTGAATGCGGCCTGAGAGTTTGTGCATGTATTTGATAGCTAGCCTGTATGACCGTTGGAGATGGAACGCCTGTGTGTTTGACTAGTAAGTGGAGTACATTGATGTATTATTATATTGATGTATTAATTGCTTGTATTTACGATCTATTTGATATTGTGAATTGTGATTGCGCGAAGCCTGTATTGTTTCTGATGTGTGCAGTGCGCAAATAAAGAGTGCGAATTATGTCATCGGGTATTCGCCTCGCGTTATTTGATAATCATATTTAGTATCACACTTGTCAAGATACGAGCCACATTTCTTGCTCTACGCAAGACTCTGGCAAGTGCAAACGTGGGGTCTTCGTCCTCATTGGATTTGAACCGTTAAATACGAAAAGTACAGTGTTAAATAAGTGCGAACGTGGTGACTGTTGTCGGGTTTTTGAATCAATTGTCTGTATATAGTGCGAGTTTTGAACAAACGCGAGCGTGTAGGTAATAATTTAACAGATAAATACTATCTTTCGGGTTGATTTATTGAAACCATAAGTGCGTCTTTGGACTTAGTAAATTCCAACCGATTTAGTGAAGTAGATAAAAACATAATAATGTCATTGAGTAGAAGTAGTGTAAGCGGAAGGTCTAGAAAGTGTGAAAAGAGAGTTGTTGAGTGTGGTGAAACGACTAACAACAATACTTGATGACATACAAACCTACAAAACTTAAGTGACATTACATACACCACACAATTGCACATGTTCTAATTTCTCTTGTTCCAAAAACAACAGGTTGTTTGGTGTCATCTACACCTGTCCCTTGTAAACTCCGAATTTTTTGTCGACCTGAATTAAAAACCAGTGTGGGTTCTGGCAGTACTGAACAGCCATTGTCCGACACATTGTCTCAGGAATACTTGAGTATAAAATTTTTTTCTTTTCCTTATACTTTCGTTCATCAGGAGTAAACATAAGCTGTAATATTAAGTACTGTAAACTGTTGAACTTAAATTACTAACAACATTATTAATTTTGTGTCTATCTATTTCATCATACATATTGTTCATCATGTCTAGTTTAAACGAGTGCATCGAAATGGGTTTAAAGATGAACCTTTCTGGTGAAGAGTTAAGGGCCTGGAGTGAGAACAAGTTTGCATAATACCTCCTACTACAGGAGAAGGCTAACGAACGTGATGAGAGAGCAGCCGAAAGAGCTTTGAAACTTAAACAGGCAGAATCAGATACTGCTTTGAAACAGGCAGAAGCTGCTTTGAAACTTAAACAGGCAGAGTCAGACGCTGCTTTAAAACTTAAGCAAGCAGAAACAGATGCAGAAATAAGAAAAGCTGAAATTTTAGCCCAAACCAAGAAAGACGAACTTGAAATAAATGCTCGAAATAAACGTGAAGAGCTTTAAGTACAGCTAAAAATTGAACAGCTGAAAGCAGAAACTTCCAAAGAAAAGGAAGATAGAAAATCTGACAAAGATCAGCCATACAAGAAATACCAAGGGCTGATTAAAAGTTACACCACAGGCGATTGCATTGCAGCCTTAACCCAGAATTTTGAATGTATTATGGATCATTACCAGATCCCAAAGTCAGAATGGAGTATAATATACATGAGAAGTCTTTCTGGAGAACCTCTGAAAGTGATAGAGTCTATTCCAAATAACCTGAAGAAAGATTATCAGTATATTAAGACAAAAATTATGAATCATTTTCTGCTAGATGAAGCAGGCTACAGAGAACAGTTTGGTAAATTGTCTCCTAAACCAACACAAACGTTCTCTGATTACATCTCAGAAATACAGAATGTTTTTTCTAAGTGGCTGTCAGCAGCCAAAGTGAATGGTAATTTTGATAGATTGACAGATCTTATTTTGAAAGATAAAATTATCACATCTCTCCCACCTCCATTTTCGAAATTTCTATTAGAATGTCAGTGAGAAAGTGTACAACAGATGGAAGTCGTGGCTCAGGTTATTTTTCAGCGAATGTTTCATTAGTGGTCTGACTAGCACAGTCTTTGTAGCAGCCGCTACATATGATAGATCTAAGTCAGTGCCCTACAACAAACAAAAGCCCTATAGGCAATCTACTGAACAGTTTAAGCAATGCAAATATTGCCATTTATCACACAACGAAAGTGAAATCTGTGACCAACATCCTGGATACATGTCTTACTTACAAAGCGAAGCAAGACAAAGAAAGAAAGATATACAGACGTGTCACCAAATAGTGTCACCGAAAGCCTTTGTAAGGCTTTCGGCCACTGGCGGAAAGATTGTAAAGCAAAGCTATGTCCACAAAGGCTAATGCAGCCATGATTGATAGTTCTTCCTCAGAAGATGAAAGTGTAGAAGATCACCCTGTAAACGCAGCACATTCTATTGATGTGTTTCAACACGACAAATGTACTATCTGTGATCAATTTCATGAGGATGGCAGTTTGACATGCGGCCATTCCATACCTGTTACAAATGAGGAAGCCAATTTAGTAGTCAACTCCCAAGGTAAATTAAATATCCACCATGGGTATATTAATGGTAGAGCTGCCACCTTTTTACGTGATAACGGCAGTTCCCTCATTGGCATTAAGAGAAACTATATCTTACCATCACAATATAGTGGTAAATATGTTACATGCAGAACTTTCTCGGGTAACATCGAGAGATACCCGCTTGCATGGGCATACATAAGTACACCATTTCTTACAGGAAAGGTCAAATGCGGAGCATTAACCAATCCTTGTTGCGATGTCATCATTGGTAACCTTCCTGAGGTAAACGATATGCCACATGACAGTATTATATCCACTGTCACTTGTAACATTGATAATACCATTTCACCTCCATCACAAATCACCATTCATGATGTATTACCACCTGTAAATGAATGTATGTATGCCAATTCGGCAACGCCAGCACATGAATGTAGTTGTTTGAATGTAACACCAAGTTGTAATGTAAATGATAACCTTGATATTACAAATGCAGTAACTAGATCTACTGCTCAAATGCAAGATCGAATCGATCAGACAGAGGCTCTACAGCTAATAAGGCCAGTTGTAACATCTCCTGAAACAACCAGGGAGATTTTTATAACAGCTCAAAAAGGCGTTCGATCTTTGCAAAAGTAGTTTAAACTAATAGGCCAAAAGCCACGAGTAGCAAAGAACGCTAAATGGTATTTTGCTCTGAAAAACGGAATTCTGACACGATACTATACCAAAGGTTCTAGCACTACAGAACAAACTGGTGCTACCTTCAGAAAACCGCAACCAAGCATTACAGCTAGCGCATGACATACCCTTTGCAGGGCATATGGCGTATGCTAAAACACGAGCAAGGTTACTTACTCAATTCTATTGGCCTAAATTTTGCAGTGATACCAAACTGTATTGCAGATCGTGTGACATCTGCCAAAAGCTTGTTAAAAAGGGGAAACACCCGCAAACAGAACTGCAAATCACTGATTTGGCAAGAAGACCGTTTGAAAAGATCTCGGTCGATATAGTTGATCCTCTTAACCACATAACATCAAGAGGAAACAAATATATTGTAACAATAATTGATTTATGTAGTCGGTGACCAGAAGCCATTCCGATGAAGAACATAACTTCCAAAGACATCATGGAAGTATTCTTCCATATTTTTGCAAGGGTAGGATTCCCTGATACCATCCTTTCAGATCGGGGTAGTCAGTTTATTGCCGCAGCTACACAAGCCTTTACTAAGATGTTGGGGGTGAAGCAATGTTTTAACAGCCCGTACCACCCACACTCCACGGGTATCATAGAAAAGATTAACGGCGATCTTAAACATATGCTCTCAAAAGTAACCCAAGAACATCCCGAAGATTGGGACACGTATCTACCTGCTATTTTATTTGCATATAGGGAAGTGCCACATTCCAGCACTGGATTCTCACCATTTGAAATTGTATATGGTGCCAAACCACGCGGCCCATTATCTTTGTACCAGTCTATGCTGACTGAAAGTAAAACTATATCTACACCCATTTCATCGTATGAACATGTAACATCATTGCGCGATAGAATCATGAGATCATGTGTGTTAGCGAAAGAAGCACTACACAAATCTGGTGCTATCTACCGACAATACGCTAACAGAGGAAATAGAACAATTACTCTGACGCCAGGACAGGCCGTTCTTCTTCTATTGCCAAGTGACAGACATCTTGTCACAGACTCATGGCAAGGACCGTTTAAAGTGTTACGACAAATTTCGACAGTAGATTACGAAATTGCAATTAGGGACAAACACAAGATTTTTCATATTAACATGCTTAAACCATATTACCACAGGGACGACGAACAAGTAGAGACTATAGCAAGCACAACAATAGTGGACCAGACAGACGACAACAATACTGACGAGATACCAACGCCAGTACTGGACACAACAACCAACCTACAGGACATAAAGGTAAATCCCAAGCTGACGCAGACACAGATCGACAGTTGCAGACAAGTGTTACAAGAATACAGTACAATTTTATCTAACAACCCAGAACATGACAGACCACATAGCAGCACTACAGCAGACATTCGACAGGATTAGACAACATGGACTGACAATAAAACCATCCAAAGTTGATATAGCCTTTCAAGAAATTTCATTTTTGGGCTATAAGATCTCAAATGGCTTTATATCAACTGACGATAACATCATGTCTAGAATTTTGAAACTGTCGCTTCCGACAACCAAGAAAGAGTTGCGAAGTGTGTTAGGTCTTTTGAATTATTATAGACAATTTATTCCTAATTTTGCTGAATTGACCAAATGTTTCACTAATTTACTAACAAATAAACATCCTAATGTCATTGTAAACAGCGAATGTTTAAGGCCTGCATTTGCGAAAGTACTATCTTATTTTTCCAGTGAACCTATTCTAAAATTACCCGATCTTAGCACTATTTTCAGGCTAAGATGCGATGCGAGCTCCGTAGCCATTGGAGGGGTACTGCTTCAAGAGCACGACCAAATATTGTACCCTGTATACTACGTCTCTCGAAAATTGAACACCAGTGAACGAAATTACAGCAAGCTGGAACTTGAAGCCCTCGCTCTTGTGTTCTCGGTATGGACACTTTCAAAATTTCTTTTAGGTAAACACTTCATTATAGAAACAGACAATAGTCCGTTGACATTTATCACCAGTGGAACCCCAAGGAACCACAGAGTGGCGAGATGGTCCCTTCTTCTGCAGGATTATAGCTTCGAAATCAGACATATAAGAGCCTCACATAACTCACTGGCCGATCTTCTATCGAGATGTCCATACGACTCACCCAATAGCCAGGTAACACCCGAGCACATTGCAGATGGTGTATAAACTGCAAATTAAATGGTGCTCAACACCACAGCCAATTGTGACATCATGTCAGTTACGCTGTGAAGAACGGTGTGATAGGGAAGATTTAATCTCCCATTGTAAATAAATTGTGTACATACTATTATTATGCGAATGAATGTGTCGTATAATTGTGAGAGATGTGAAAGAATGACATTAGTATTGTAAATATGTAATATTATAAGAAATAGACACCACAAGTGTCACAGGACAGTACTACAGGACCCAAAGACTTACCGAGCTTGAACAGCGTCAAGTAATCCTGAGTACCTCTACAAAGATGGTCCACGACGTTTTAACAAGTACGAATGATGACCATGACAACCTAATCCGAGAATAAGACGGAAGAAACCATCCAACAGCTGATGACAATAACTAGTTGCTCCGTATATTTAAAGTCCATCTAGAACGGAAGACCTTGATGTGAGTGTCAACATAACACATGTGTACAACAACACAGCTCTACACTTCCGTTATATTTGCATATTAATTCGAAAGTTAGCAGAAGATACTAAAATGTTTGTAAATTTATGACAATTGTATGAAAATTTGGGTATAAAACATTTCCATATACGAAATTGTATATGTCGCGTTTTGTTAGATGTAATCTCAGCATCGTAGCTTGATTTACTTTTTCACAATAGTGACCTTTTGGGCACTTTTGTCAATAAGTATCAAATTATGACACTAAGAAAGGACATGTTACTTGTAATTTATTTTGTTGAAATCATGATATAATTACTGTCCCTAACTTTTGTTCCATAACCAAGGGACATAACTAAAAATTGCTGGTGATGTGTAAATATGTATTGAAACTACCAAGTTTGCCTAATGAGTAACACGTCAATGTGACGTCATGTGTATATGGGGAAACTTGCCAAAACTGAAGACCTTCATTGGATATTCTATGAGATAAGGGTAGATGTCCAATGTCGAAGTTATCTTACAGGTAGAAACTCACAGGCTGACCTGATTGTTTGTAATTTTTGTTTTTGGTTGAGAGGTAGGGGCAAGTTAGCCGTAACCTACCGGACTGGCTGTGTCTCAGCGAGGTACAATCCATGGAATTGATTGTACTTGACAAGTATTCTTGATGGGTAGGCATGGAGATTGTATGCATATTGTTTACTAATCACCTGTACATATTAAGAAAAACCAAAGACTTACGTCAGATGAAGTGCAAAGTTCGATTCTGACAAGATAAAGAACAGCTATATAGAGTAGATGAACTGACAAGATAAAGAACAGCTATATAGAGTAGATGAAAGGAAAACCTTTCATGAGAAAAGGGGGGGGGGGAGAATGTCAGAGTCTCACCCGGAGTTAAAACGCTGAACTATGATAAACACTACAGCTATAACGCGGCGTCGTCGACAACGCTAGGCACTCAACACTGAACGATGCTAAGCAGTCGGGGGTCAGCAAGAACACAGCGTGAACAATGGGGGTCACGAAAGCTGACTCGAGCACAACTGAGGCGTGTGTTAAAAGGCCAGCCAGACTGGGCTTGGGCGCCGTACTGAACAGACGTGTGAATGCGGCCTGAGAGTTTGTGCATGTATTTAATAGCTAGCCTGTATGACCGTTGGAGATGGAACGCCTGTGTGTTTGACTTGTAAGTGGAGTGCATTGATGTATTATTATATTGATGTATTGATTGCTTGTATTTATGATCTATTTGATATTGTGAATTGTGATTGCGCGAAGCCTGTATTGTTTCTGATGTGTGCAGTGCGCGAATAAAGAGTGCGAATTATATCATTGGGTATTCGCCTCGCGTTATTTGATAATCATATTTAGTATCACACTTGTCAAGATACGAGCAACATTTCTTGCTCTACGCAAGACTCTGACAAAAGTGTTGTTGGTTATGTTCACTACAATGGTTCAATTGTCAATGTGGTCATTTGTCCAAGTGTCTTGTGTCACTTGAAATAATATTAAAGAGATCAGAATGAGGTTGGCGACCAGAGCACAGTCAACTAGATAGATGAGATAACTGCTTTTCATTTGTTGCTGTGGCTAATTGCCAAGATCTCTATATAACCTAGAAGAGAAATCATCTACTAAAAATTCTGTGTTGAACTTAAACTTTTGTCTAATTTCTCACAGTGGGGGTACTCAATGAGCCAAATTCTAAATGGTTTCTCTACAAGGGTTCTGCGAGAATAAATATCAATACCTGTAGACAAAACTTGCTGTTACTAACCTGTATCTTTTATAAAGAGATATACTTTATAGAACTTCACTCATTGGAGCTTCTGTAATTATCTATAGACCCACAAAAAACCTCACACCTGCTCTGTACTGATACCTAAGTCCAGTACAGTCAGAGCTCAAGAGGAAAGACTAACTAACTTACACTCACTTTAAACAACACAATTATAAATATAAAAAGTTTGCATATAACCCCACAAACCCAAAGAGATAAAAGATACTAAGTTCCTCTTTCTCAATGTGATCCTGCCCGTTATAATTAATTTAGCTGTTACTGGCCCATTGGCTTGAGACCATAAATGTGTATGGGTTATGCTGAACATGTTCTCTTGTGATAGACATGACATTGCACATCAAAGTTGCCTTCTATCATGAGATTGATATTTGACTTTCACCCATTTAATTGCTGAACAATTAAAAAAAAATTGTCCTGCAAGGAAACGAGCCTCGAGCTTCCGCCCATCAGGCGGAAACACTAACAACTATGCTACTGACGACACAATTTTGAATCAACATCATCAACACCATCATCATGATCTTCCACTTCTGCCGTTAAGCGTCGGGGTGAGGATTAATTTGCGTTCCAATGCCCGGTGGGCGGCACTGGATAGTGTCATTCCGTTTGGTTGTACAATGTCTTTGATGTAGTCAATCCATTTTCTTCTTGGACGTCCTCGTGGTCTCGTCGCAGATGATCTTTGATGTAAGGCCAGTGATGGTAGTTGCTGGTGTTGCATTCTAACGACATGGCCAAACGACTTGATCTTCTGTCTTTCAATAAATGTGGCACAAGGTGTTGATCCCACAGTCTGTCTGATAATAGCATTTCTTACTCGGTCTCGGATTGTTAAGTTGGCAGCTCTCCTCAGGCATCTCATTTCGCAGGTGTTGATTTTGCAAAGGTGTAATTTGGATAAAGTCCAGGTTTGCGATTGGTAGCATAGGGTTGGTGTGAATATGCTGTTTATTATCTGTCGTTTTGCGGACATGGGTGTTTGGATGTTTCAGTAAGGGTGATAGTTGATATGTAAGTGCACTAACTAGCTTTTTGACATCTGATTTCAACTTCTCTGTCCAATCTGCCATCTTCTGTGATCATACTTCCAAGGTATTTGAATTCTTTAACTTGTTTCAGAGTTGTGTTATTTATCTGTATACTTTGAATTAACGAAAATGTATAATATAGCCACACGCTTGCCCCGATGACGTCACGTACGTTAAGTCATGTGACTTGGCAAATCACGTGACCAGCCGGGACATTTCAACTATGTATAAAGGGATACTTTATACATAGCTGAAGTATGAATAGTCACTGTGTATTTAAAATTGAGTAAACAAATTTAGGATCGGGTTCAAGATGGCGGTGTAAACCGCGTCGCTCGATTCAGAGATTAATTATGTGTTCTGTGCGTGTTTCCTAACATCAATCTGTTCAAATAAGGATGAACCTACGACAGGTCCAGCAAACCGGTAGGGAATTTATTTGTTCAAGTACTATTGCTCGAGAATTATAGAGGAAATTGAAAGAAAAATGCAACTCTATCTACGTTCACGCCGGAAACAACACACCCAAGCCGAACAACAACAAGCGACTAACAACAACTGCTAAGCTTCGAAATACTTCAAATAGAAATGAGATTTTCTCGACTTGGAATGTTACTGGTCTAGGATATAAGGAACCAGCTGTCGTAGAGTTTATGAAAAAATCAAATATTCAATTATTAGGACTCGCAGACACTAGGAAAAAGGGGCAGAACACGAAACGAACACATGAAGGTTACGTTCTTATATGGAGTGGCGTCGACCAGTGCCGTATGTAAAGAATGTCGTAGTAGTTATTTGTTCTTCTTTACTATTTTAGTGTCGTCCCTGGAGTGAGGGGAATCAACACCCACATTTTAAAAAAATTCAATATCACTATCCTGGAGATATCCAGCAGACTCCGTCCACAACACTCCCTCAATCTGAAGATACCTTCTTCTCACTCTTACTCACCCCTGGATCATGCCCCCTCTCATTCTTCCCCAACATAACATACTTGACAACTCTAGCTTCAACAAATAAAAACAAGAAATTTATTAAAGCAAAGAGTATATGTAGGAGAAGTGTGTGTGTGTGTATAATGTGTAGAATGTGTGACGTATATTCTAAGGTGTATATAGACTCAGATCAGTGTTCAGGAGTATAGTCATTCTCATCACTGTGCTGAGAACACACCAGCACCATGTATTCCAGACAAACAACCTCACCGAGGTGATGCTTCTCCGGTCACGTGAAGACTATCTCCGCTGTCTCTCGAACCATCCAGATGTTAGGACATCCATGACAAACACTGTCCAATGAGAGTCTTCAATCTAATTCACACTATGAATTTCCTCTGTCATTAACTGTTTGTTACTCAGAAAATTCTAACACTATTGTCACTGTTAATTGGGAAATCTTAATTGATCTAGTGTCACTGGTTGTAAAGATTCCCCATATTAACACCACAATCTGAATGTTCCAGGTATTTCTATAACTCTATATGAATGTTCCTGGTATCAGTGTTATATATATGTATAGAATGTTCTGACTGTTCAGTGATACACTATCACTTGCTAAACATAAGTATCATCAGCATGTCCTGCTCAGCAGAAGCCAGGTTCCCGCAGACCAACTGGGGTATAAGCCCAATCTAGAGGCCTCTCAGCAACCTCTGTCTTCAAATCCTGAACCATCATCTTCTAAACTGTGTTCTAGCTTCACTGTGGAATATCATAGCACACCTACGTGGAACCTGTTGAGTAGAGAATACCATGGTGAGAGCAATTCAATCCTGGCTGGAATTAGGTGAGTGTAGGCCAATAGCAGCACTCAGATCTATAACAGAGATCCGATCTCTGTCATACGGCCAAATAGCTCATCACATTGTCTGAGACATGGCAACACCAGGAAAGAATAAAGGAACGGGTAGAAACCCAGCAGATGCCCTACTGGAAGATCCTACCATTTCACATTCCCCTCCTCCCTCCCAACCATCCTCAATCTCTCTAATTATTATCCCACTACATTGTCCTCAACTCCCTGAGTAAAATGATATATCACACAAGCTAGTTAAAGCCACCCAATAGGATACTAGTGCCGACGCTCCTATGATACTTTCTAGCACCGCACTTATAGAACATTCTATCACCGCACCTATAATACATTGTATCACTACACCTATAATACATTATATCACCGCACAGTACAGTACTCTATTCCTAATCATACTCTAAGTTAGATATGATTAGTAGAATGCCATATGCCTATTTCCGGTTGAAGATTGAGACTATGCAATCACTGATTGGATCTATGTCTGCCGATAATTATCAACACTTGGACACTATAGTCTCTTTCTAAAACACAACTCGGAAACTGCACCGATCCTTCAAACTTCAGAAATCTTGGTCGACTAACTCCACTTGTTTACCGCAACGGGTTTTAAGTTGGGGCTTGAGTGACGTCACCAAAAAGTCTAGACGCTAATCTGTTCAGAGTCTGGTGTTCTCCTCTTGTTTTAGTCTAACTGGAGTCAATCCGCCGTCAAGTTTGCTTTCATCTGGGGAAATCCTTTGTCTCGTACAACAATAGTTCTGTCTGTCTGTGAACCAGAGAATTCCCCACATCACAGAATCCTCTCCGCCGTCTGTCCAGACATTCCGTCTACACTTCAAAGGCTAACTACCGCCTTGGCAGACGTCTGGCGTTATTATTCGTTTCTCGAACAACCCACATCATAAAGAATCGCCGACCGGGTGTAGACATTTTGACGCGACGTATTTTTGTTCCTCCGTCTATACAACATCAAAAGGGTTGCCTGTTTGTGCAGACGAATGTCTCCTTTTGTCATCGATCGAAACTAGCAAGTTTATTTTTCGTGACAACCAGCGAGCTACAGCTAAACATGGAGTGGGTTTTTTGTTACATCCAGACAAAGCGAAAGCCATTATATTATCAACACTAAATTTATTTTGAATAACGAAGACACAAACAATAGATTGCACGATTTATTGCCTGGCATATTTCGCTGCATCTCGTCAGGTACATACTGCAGAAATCACACAACGTAAAGTGAATTAACTAGATACATCCTTCAAACTGAAATATACACATGTTCGCACAGTAATGTCGATTGTCGTAGTAGGCAGAACTGTGTGTGCGCTTGAGGTTGGCCAGCTTAGACTGGGTTTCTTCTATCTGGTTTTTTGTCAGTCGTCTCAGGTTTTTTCTTGTTGGACATATTCTGTCCGCCCTGAGAGATCTGAAATACCGGTGAGGGAATATTCCCGTCTTTAGGCATTCCTCGAGAAATCTCAATCGACACTTCGGTACCGATATTTTACACTTCAGCTTGAGTAATCCATCCAATCGCTTCACAGTTGGTAATGGGAGGCAACGTTTCAGAAATTCAAAACAATGTTTTCCCTTAATGTCAAGGAGACAGATGAACTAATTGTGATGGGTGATTTTAACGGACGAATAGGCACACGAAGAACACCGTGGGATGATTGCATGGGGCCATTCATTCAGCAACAAAGAGATTGATTGTAACAGCAATGATCAACATCTACTCACATATGCTCCGAACATGGACTAATAATAGCAAATAAATTTTTTCAACATCGTCGTAGCCGCACCAAAACCTGGTATAAATAGAATGACATAGACCAGAGGTTCCCAAACTTGTGGCCCGCCAGATGTTAGTAAGTGGCACGCGAGGCCTCGTTATTTAAAATAATATATTTTAATAATTTCAAAAAATGCACTCGGAGCTTCCCGTCCGCGTGCGATAATTTACTCTGCTACGTGGTTGTTATATTCAGATATTATCGAATGCGCCTGTTCAGTTCGCAACCTTCAGCTGATCATACGATTTCATTCTGGCGACTATTGTCTGTCGAACAATTTGAACACTTGTGTTCATTCGCTCAGAGATACATTTGTCGTTTTGGTTCGACTTACAGATGCGAGCAGTCATTTTCCGCAATGGCTGTTATAAAAAAACAAACTACGTTCCAGACTCACCGACAGTAACCTAGCTGCGCTTATGACTTTGGGCACAACAGATTTGTACCCAGACATTGATAAACTGGCATCTTAACTTAAGTAACTGATTATGAAGAACAGTTACAATTGTAAATTAATTATATTAATAGCGATTTTCGAAACTGATTTAAAATTTATTGTTAAATTAACTTTTGATTTTAAACCAAAACATGACCGCAGAGTAGTACTGACACTGACTGTATTTAAAGTTTTAGAATTTTGTTGACGAAAGTTAAGAAAGGTAAGAATGATATTGCACGAATTTTATAATTTTATAAAGTTGTGGCCCGCTTAACTACCGAAAATAGTAGAAATGGCCCTCAGCTTGAAAAGCTTGGGAGCCACTGGTTTAGATGAATAGTCTTTTGTAAGAATACAAACAGCAAAAAGGGTCTTCATTAAATAATGCAAGTAATAGACCCTTGTACACGGCTTGCGGTGCATCAAGCACATGGTGCTAACTTCAGATTTACATAGAGCAGATCGCAAGTCTGCGTTGAACATAGAACAATTATTTTCAGGAGTCATTGCAAGACAAATACAGAGATGTATCGTGGGACAATTACCAGCCTAATAAGACTGAAATAGAAAAGCAACGATGTGGGTGTGTTCAGGGAAAGGGTAACAACTATGTTGAACACGATACGAAAACATTAATTCAAGGCCGCGTAAATGGAGACAGATGTATATATGTGCTTTATAGATCACTCCAAGACATTTAATAGTAGAAACTGATGAGGCGCAATGGTATCCCTCAGAAGATCATTAACTTATCTGATTCAGTAGACAATGATAATATATCACCAAATTTGACCACCCATTTGGAAAGAAGAACGATATATCGCCATACTAGGGTCATCGTGTTATTTGTTCCGTTTCGCGGTATCTTCCGCAATTTCAATGCTCAGTGAATGGAAATTATAATACTTGTTCATTCGTCTGTGTAACATGTCTGGTCCCATCGCTCTATTTGTTTGGAACTGAATCAGTTAATGTTGTCGACAAATGAGGAAATGATATACAGAGATCTACATGAAGAGGAACTAATGGATACGTTTAAAATAAGAACATGAGTGCAGCAGGGTGCTTTTTGTCTTCTGTATTATTTATCCTAAGGACTGAATTAGGAAGGCAACATCAGCTACCATCAGAAATGGAATTCAGTGAACTCCGCCGTTCTGAATGGCGTGGACCTCCCTGACAAAGCTATCAACCTGTCGTACACACAGAACTAGATGCAGGATGAAGACCCTCGATGGAAAGTCTCATCAATTAGGTCTAACAATCCATAGGTTAAATACGGAGGTCAGCATGGCTGAATGTGTACGAGCATTTACTCTTAAACTTCCAGTGTGATGATGCCGAGGTTGTGGGTTCAAGAATTGCACCAGGTCAGTTGGACTAACTGTTGACGTCTCGTCCTTGACTTGGATACGTAAATTACAAATACCTCAGAAGTTGGAGTTGGTTCACCTGATGGCGAGGGACACTGGTATCAGGGAAAGATAATCCACACGCAAAAATCAGTCCAGTGTATTAGAAGTAGTATGGACTATGCTTGAGTTCAAAACGAGCGAATTCAACAACAAGAACAACAACAAAGCGGGGGGAGGTGTGGACAAAGATCATGTGACAAAATCAAATGAAGAATGACTCGATTTCTCTTGGAGAAACCACAATTCGTAAAGCTGAATCACACACTACACATATGTATGTTCATTCATTCATTCATTCAGTAGCATGTCCTTTGCAGAACCTCGCTCCCATAACAACCTTCCGGAAAACCTCTCTATCATAAGCAAGGTGTCCCGCGTCCGACACACCCATATCGAGATCATCCGCCACATCCTGCACCCATCTTCTCTTTGGCCTTCCTCTTCCTCTATTCCCAGGCATTGTCTTAACACATGCCGACGCATCTCAACTCCAAGACATAAAGTTGCTCGTACTCAACAACAAAATACTAAACAGCGCTCACCTTGATGAAACAGACGCAAACCAGCCGACGGCAATTTCAGGCATTTATTACATGCTCTCGCAGAACAACAAAGAACGCTACTCCATATGATAACCTGCCCCTGAAGACTGGGACGGGCGGTTATACAGTTATACAGACTCAGTTCCCGAATTCTGCCATTGCTTCCGGAAGGTCGCTCTTTTCCCAAGGATTTACCAGCCGCGTTTAACTCGTCTAAGGGTTATTCCTGTCCCGGTCCCATCACTGTATGAATGTGAGACAACAGACGATTTCCTCGCTCACTAAGAAGATTTCGCCAAACCAGATCCTATCCTCTCCAACACGGAGCCCATAGAAAACACCGCTGTCCTGATGTCCTCTCCCGAAGCGTCCCCGTTGCCGTGTTATGACGTCGTCCACATCGGCCTTAGTTTCTCAAATGGTCATCTAGTTTTGTGACTTGTCTGGGAATATCCCTTTCTATTTGGTGGCGCGTGGCCGCTGTGTGGCATAATGCCCCTCCCCGATAAAAAAAATGATATATCATTTTTTTCTCCTCTAAATATGCATATATGATATGTACAACTATGACCATCATTTTCCTTAACCCACAACCACATAGTTCTAGGATCTACCACGTTACCAACCCTCAAAAAAAATTTAAAAGCTACATAACGGGCACGCCCACCTTTCCAATCCCTCCGTTGGACGTCGTGTGGCTGATCATGGGCAATCAAACCAACTAATAAACATATTAGTCCCTACCTTGTCCTAATGACAAGTGTGTACTAGCTCTAGGTATTACCATGAGTTTCGGACGAGGGTAATAATGAAGTTTTTCCCAGTAATCATGTTATTTGTAGTTGATCCTTGTTGTTGATCTCGTACCATATAATCATTTCTTTTTCCAACTCATCTTTATGGGTAGGGTAGCCTTATCTGCTTTCCACCTTGAAAATTTTTTTTTCATCGATCCTTTTCTGATTGTATCTTATTCTTTGGCCCTTCTTGAAGTGATACATATACCATAATATTAATTAATAATACACAACCTTCTTAATGCAAATAACAATCAATAATTAATATCGTCGAATTAACCAATCCCCAATGGTAATTATTTTCTAAGTATTATTTAAATCCAACCATAAAATAATGAACAACTTATTAATAACCTATCACCATATAGAATAAAGACAGTTAAGTTCACAACGAAATACTTGGTAATTTGATCACCGAATATACCATGTCCCAAGCATGCATCACGTGTAGTCTGATCATTTTCATCCTCACACTGATTCTGTCGTGAATGTAAAATTAGTCACAAATGTACCTATTCGCCTCCATTCTATTTGTAATAATAATTTACCTATACATTTGATTGTTATAACATTGATTCTCTAATAAGGCGCTATGTGCATATATCTTATCAACTTAATAACTTATGAAAGAACAGAACAATAAAATACAAACAATTAACCTATAACAAAGATCTGTCTTTCACCTATAATCGACTGAGAATGTCAGCAAGATTATTATCCTTTCCTGGAATGTGACAGATGTCAAATTCTTAATCTTGTAATAGTAAAGACCATCTATGTATTCTCGAGTTCTTCGGATGACCCGATTTAAAGATTTGTAAAGGTTTGTTATCCGAAAGAACCAGAAATTTCCTACCTAGTAAGTATCTAGAGAACTTCTCAATACTTTCAATAAAAGCTAGAGCCTCTAGTTCAGTAACAGCATAGTTTCTCTGAGTTTCAGATAGCTTCTTACTGAAGTAAAGAATAGGATGTACTTTCCCTTCATGTAATTGAAGTAATAAATACAGCTGAAATAGCATGTAAACTAGCATCCGTTTGTAAAACAAAGTCTTTTGAAATATCAGGTAATTTCAAAATAGGATATGTACTAAATAGAGTTTTTATTTGTTGTAACAATTTCTCATGATCCTCTGTCCAAACTATCTTTATAGGTCTGTAATACAGATATAGACATGTGAAAAATCATACATTTCAAAGATTTAAGACTTTCTAAGAAAATAACTCAGAATTATATTCTAATATTATGACTCAACAAGAATAAATCCTTAAACCAATTCATCATCATGAACTATTAAGTTCCTCCAATAACAATATAGTTACTAACAATTATCTGAAGAATAGAGAACTAAAATATTTTCACACACCTAAGTGTGGAGATATGAGATGGTGTGAACACTTTGAACAAATATAGATTTAGATCTAAGAAATTTGGAATTCTAAGTAATAAGACTGTAAATGTGGCTGTAATGTATTTTGTGTTAATATGAACCTAACACTTTCATCCCATTTTATTTTTCTGTTATTCTTCTCTTTTATTCTATTTCTTTCTCTCTTTCTTTCTTTCATACTTATGGTGTTTCCGTACTGAACGTATGTTAATATTTGTATTTTTCAACTTTGTTAAATTGAACACTGTCATAACTTTCATTCGTATATATAACGACAATACAGTATATTTGATTAATTTGTAGCAGAAACAAGCCAAGCAAATAAAATATGCATTAATTAATGCATTGTAATTTTGTTTGTTATCATTGACTTGTGTGTAAATTTTCTTGAGTGATTGAATGACTGTATTTTTATTCGCAATATCATCAATATATGCCTTTGTTTGTGAGACTGTGTTTGTGACTATGGATGTAACCTGAGATAAGGTCAATTTAAGCCAACTCAACATGTTTGTCATAAATATGGTTACAACATCCCATTTCATCTGTTGTTTGTAACTATTGTGTTTAACTTTTGTTCTATTTTTGTGTGCCACACTGTTGTTATTACCAGTCAGTTGAACTTTTAATGAATGTGTAATTCCTTATTCTTGTGATACGTGGGTTTGTGTTGTTGTGAGTATCACATCAGGTTTCCGTTCTATAGTTTGAGCGTAATCTTTGACATCAGCGATGTTACCAATTATCAACCCAGCACATGGGTTTGATAGTTATGCTGCGCACACTCGACCTTTATAGTATGGGCATTTTATGCTGACCCATGCAGTTTTGTACATTTCTATTGTACCCCTAAATGTCCTGCACTCAATACTTTTACCTGTATAATCACTTTCTCTTATGAGTTTGTGATTAACACCTGTAATATCGGACCCTGTGTCTCTAAAACAGGTTGTTGGTAAACCATTCACCAACGCTTAGTGTATCGTCAGAGTAACTTGACGAGTGTATGCTGCATTTGCTTCGTGAATATGTCTCTTATTGGCTGATGTAAGGTCATCATTACTATTATGACCTTCTTTACCTGTTTTGTTATTGTATGACTCTATAATGGCTGCGTGTGTGTCCTCTAGATCATCTGAATCGCTACTACAACTAGACAACACATATGCGATACTCGCTTCCTTCCAAGAATTTCTCATTGGACAAGACCTGCTTGTGTGTCCATATGCTCTACATGAGAAACATTTAATGCTTCTTTTAAACGAGTCATACTTACTTCTCTTCTTATTAATAATGTCCTTCAGATATGCGGTATAACCTGGATGTTTATCACACATCTCTAAATTTCCATGCGATAATCTAGAATACTGACATCTGTTGAATTGGCCTTTCCTTGGTCTATCACCTTCTCTATTGTAAGGACTATTTCTATTAGTACTACTACCAAACTTTCTAAACTTACTGTTTCCTCTTTGAAATTTTGCACTTGTTCCTATCACTAATTCAGGTTGTGTACAGTTAGCAAAAATATCCCTATGTGCATTGAAATAAGATTCACCCTTATTCTCCATTTCACTTAAACTTTTACATTTGTTTTCCATAAGAAATACTGACATAGGTTCTGGTATCGCAGATAACATTCTATCTCTGATAATTAAGTCTCTCACTTTCTCATAACTATCATTAATATGTGCAGCCTTACACCACTTATCAAAACTAGAAGACATTTCCGAAGCGAAATCCAGGAATGTTTGATTCGATTTCGGTGTAAGTGTTTTAAACTTTGTACGTAATCCAGATTCGTCTAATGAAAAATGTGACAGCACACGATCGCGCATATATTTGTAATTTGTACGTAAATCCTCAGGGATCAACTCAATCACTTTCAACGGCTCCAATGCCAGATGACGGTGAAATAAAATTGGTATGTCCTTCTCTGGTACCTTGTAATGCTTTACGAGCACCTCAAAATTCGTTATCCATGAACGAACTTAATCACCTTGTTGAAAATTCCTGAAAAAACCTTGGTACTTTTTCACAGGATCGTTCTGCTTAGCCAGCATTTTCTCTCGTTCGATTTCAGCTCCACGTTCCATCTCAAGCGTCTTGAACCTTAGGTTACCTTCAACCTCCTTGTCCCTCCAGAGTGTTTCTGTAGCAAGTCGTTCCCTATCAAAAGCCAATTGTTTCTCTTTAAGTTCTGCTTCAGCAACAATCTGTTTCATCTTCAAATCTGCCTCTGTAGCCATTTGTTTTTCCTTAAGTTCCGCTTCTGCAGCCATTTGCTTTATCTTCAATTCCGCTTCTGCAGCCATCTGTTTCTCCTTTATTTGCATCTCTATCATTAACTTCTCTTTTTCCGCATTTAATTCTTTTTCTCTAGACTCCATTCGTTCGCGTTCCAAAATTATCTCACTTTGTCTGATCGCCATCTCTTTTTCTTTCAGTTCTCGCTCAAGTTGTTTCGCTTGCTTTTCTGATGCCAGTCTTTCCTGTCGTTCCTCCTTCTCACGTGTAGCTTGTAGTTGTCTTTCCTCTTTTTCAAGCGTAGCTTGTAGTTGTCTTTCCTCTTTTTCAAGTTGTCTAGCTTCCTTCTCTGCTGTAAGCTGGTGTTGTCTAGTTTCTTTGTCACGTTTTTGTTGTTCATTGAGCTCCTGCTTTGCCCATTCTCTAAGGTCAGAACCAGTTAACCCAGTCCTTTCACCTAATTCAATGAAATGTTGTAGTGTAGACATCTTGTCCTATTGTCCTACCTGTAAAATGAGCTATCTGGCTGAAATAAATATGGACGTAGGCAAAAGAAGAAAAGAGTCGACAAAATTGTAATATTGTCTCATATCACTATCACTCAGATAGTAAGGTAAATGTTGTAACACAATTGAGTAAATGTACCTCAATTAATTTTGTAGTGTCAATATGAACACCACAAAAAAAATCAATCAGATATCTCTATAATGATCGAAATAAATATAACTAGAGAAATAAATATGAATAAATATATCCAATACACAATATATATGCAACGCAAGACAACTAACAATCATAAAAGACGAATGACGAGTGACGCGAATACATGTTCACAAACAATAATTAAAAAAATTTTTATCCACTTTTTTTTTTTTGACGGGTAACGCACATACTATACTACTACAGTTATGACAAGACAATAGTATTGTGGTGACGCCCACAAGATCAAAACACAAATTTAATTCGTAATGACCTGGCGACACACAAATCAACACACAAATCACTTCATGAACCAATCAAGTTCATCAAAGCCCTTCCAACCGCCCACACCAAAAAAAAAAAATATTGATAAATAGTGCCTTATTAAGACTCAACATCATACTAATCAACAACACAAGTTACTGGCCTTTTTCCGCCTCTACTGAACGTAGATAACATTCCACGCTCGGAAATTGATATAGAATAATTGTGTGTCGATCAGATCAGCGTTAGTTCGATAAAGAATGATCCGTCATCAGCACTCAAGTATTGGTGTGCTGGTTTAGATATACAAGAGGAACTGTGTACGATAGTACAATTAACTTGTACTCTCACCCTGGACCCACGCGGCCCGTGACCAACCCATAACACGTAGTTGGTTGTGGTGTAACGACAATGTTTGAGTTTTACTGCAGCCTTATTGTAATCACTTTAGGCTGCTGTAGGTATCGGAAAGAATGATGCCTACAGTGGAATCAGTAGATCTGCTTGCATCCAGTTCTGGTACATAAAGTCCAATGCGTGAACAAGCTGACTGTGTCTGGTGTCACGATGAAAATGGTAGTTGTCAATCCATGTGATAGTGTACGTCTTTCCTGGCGTCAGAGTCTTGAGGAACATGTAACGTCTCGATGCGTTTCAGGTGCAGTGTAGTGTCCAGTAGTATCTTGATGTGTATAATGTCCTTTAATGTCCCGATATAATAATATAACTGTCCCAATGTGAATCGTTATCGATTAAATACCTTGAACAATTGGGTACTATGTGACATTAAAGTCTATCTGTATGCTTCGACTTCAAATCAAGTGAGTGTACACGTGTTAGATTTCCTGCATGCTGAGGTGTAATGATAACGTGTCTCTATGTATTCTGTCAGATATTCCGTTGTAACTCGTAAATATATATTGAAGTTTCCCGTGAAGAGTAAAGTTCAAAGTAATGAAGTGGTACTGTGTAAAGTTTGTAACGTTCAATGTTCGTATGTGACAGTAGTGAAGTTTCAGTGACGATCGTTGTTGAACATTACTTGCATCATGGCGTACTGTGTCAACTTAATTTTCATAATGTTGTATATCATCCTTCAGCATCCCCCGTCCTCAAGTGTCAATGTTTAAGAAATGTAGAACAAATAATGTCAGTAGCAACTGTACTTTGCGCCGATAATGCATTTTTGATAGAGTGTCGGCAGTAAATATGTTCATGTTCGGTGTCATTGTCTTCGTTGACTGTTGAGCATCAACTGTGTTCAAGTGTCCCAGTGTTTCGTGTCAACTGTGTATATCATTTCCGCAGACAACTCAATGTGCGTATAATATTCAAGCGTTTGTAGGCCGTAGTGTTTCCAACATCGTTTCTTCGTTAATGTCGTGTCGTGTTCTTCAGTATGTTTCTAATGGTGCGTGTATAATGTGTGCAGTTCTTTCTGTAACGCGCAAATGTTGTTGAAATCTTGTGGCATTTGTAATTATTTGTATATATTTCGACACGTCAGCTCTTGTGTGTGTCCAATAACCAGATACATTAATGTATAATCTAATATTCTTCTTACCTTATACAGGTATTCTCAGAATAGTACATCATAAATTACTTTCACTGATTTCTGAAACGTTCCACTGTTTTTGTCGACATTTTGACAACCGGATCTTCCTGCGCTTTTCGTTCCGTGTTGCGTGGTGCGTTATTTTGAGCCAAGGTGTGCACTCATGAAGGACTAGTTTAATTACAATTACTTAGTCAGTTTACCTGCAAATTTCTTATCGTCAAACAATAAGTATGTTGATATAATTTATGATCTTCCGGCAACTGCCATGTTGGCGCGTAACAAGCGATCTTGGTGCTGCATCGTGGTTCAGGAACTGATCCTGGTGTGCATTCTTTGTTTACTTAGCGATATGGCGGGAATCTTCGTTGTTTACATCCACACAATGCTTTCATGATCAGAGACCCCACATTGTCTTAACACATGCCGACGCATCTCAACTCCAAGACATACAGTTTCTCGTACTCAACAACAAAATACTAAACAGCGCTCACCTTGATGAAACAGACGCAAACCAGCCGACGGAAATTTCAGGCATTTATTACATGCTCTCGCAGAACAACAAAGAACGCTACTCCATATGATAACCTGCCCCTGAAGACGGGGACGGGCGGTTATACAGTTATACAGACTCAGTTCCCGAATTCTGCCATTGCTTCCGGAAGGTCGCTCTTTTCCCAAGGATTTACCAGCCGCGTTTAACTCGTCTAAGGGTTATTCCTGTCCCGGTCCCATCACTGTATGAATGTGAGACAACAGACGATTTCCTCGCTCACTAAGAAGATTGCGCCAAACCAGATCCTATCCTCTCCAACACGGAGCCCATAGAAAACACCGCTGTCCTGATGTCCTCTCCCGAAGCGTCCCCGTTGCCGTGTTATGACGTCGTCCACATCGGCCTTAGTTTCTCATATGGTCATCTAGTTTTGTGACTTGTCTGGGAATATCCCTTTCTATTTGGTGGCGCGTGGCCGCTGTGTGGCAGGCATATACCCCACCATTATCGTTCTCTCCAAACTTTCATGACGTTTCAAGTGGCCAAAATATTTCAATTGTCTTTGTTTTATCGTCTTTAATAGCCAACCTTCTTCAATATTCAGCTCTTGACGTAATGGAGGCATTTTTTTCCTTTCTTTACCCAGGGTATTCTTAGAACTCGTCTATAACATTTATATTCAAAGGCATTTATGTGCTGTTCAGCTTGTTTAGTAAGCGTCCAGGTCTCACAGGCGTATGTTGCAATGGAAAACATGCATGCTCTTAAAAATCTAATTTATGTATGTAGCACATGGAAATAGAGTTGGCATTTTGGCGGCGGCATTATGCACAGTGTACCAGTGCGGGCTGTTAGATTGCCGAGACTCCTGTCTATTCCACTTTTCACATTGGACAGTGGGGAGCATTTTGCGTGATATTCACTGGCACAAGAATGGAGCATAATGGGGACCATACATTGCTGTGAAGTTGGAACCTCGACTAACTAACTAACTGTGGAAATAGAGTTGGTGGAACAGATAAAGAAGATTACATAAGAATACAAAATACAAGAGGAGATTTCATAGCGCTATGGAATGTGTAGAAGAACAGCCCAGGGACAAGTGGACAAGACAAAGTAATATAGAAGGGCTGGATAGAGACGCGTGACACGTGGAAAAGACAAAGTAATATGGAAGAACTAAATAGAGACAAGTGTAAAATATAAAGTAAAATGGAAAAACAGTAAAGAGACAAGTGGTAAAGATAAAGCAATACGTAAGAACAGTAAAGAAAAAAGTGCAAACGATAAAATAGAATGAAAGAACTGTGTAGAGACAAGTGGAATGGATAAAGTAACCTGGAAGCACAAGTCTAGTAGTTGATTCATGGTTTCCCAGGTTTGTGGTTGTGTAACGAGCTCTGATTTCCTTATATGGAAACAGAGATCACGAGACTAGGATCAGGACTGACATTAGCCAAGACTGTGGAGCATCTCAACAGAGTGAAGCCGATCCACAGACTGCTTCTCCATTGTGTCTAATGTTCACTGCAGACGTCAAGTTCCAATACCGGCCTTATACACCCCGCTGGTTTCTACACTTTGATAGAGCTCTGCAACATAGTTCCCACGATATAGCACTCCATTACTAGGTCGGGAGTGTAATCTCTGCACCAACCTCACTTCTACAGATGCAAGTCATTTTCAGAGCCAGAAAACCCGAACGTAAATGCATCAAATTAAAAAGTTAACACCCATGGTCTTCTATAGCATGAGGATATCAAAATTAATCTATAATTATTGCCATATATAAATTGAGTTGAGTTGAATCAAGACCCGACATCATTGGACTCGGTACATTCCCATAAGTTCTCAGTCGTCATCTTCAACAGCCAGCGAAGAGTTCCAATACAAATGGTACCAGCTACAATTTGTGTATATGTCCGTTTTGATTATACCTTTAAGTGACGTCTGCCTACCGAAGCGAACGCGGTGTACACAGCCATCTTAGATGCACATCTCTCTCTCTCTCTCTCTCTCTCTCTCTCTCTCTCTCTCTATATATATATATATATATATATATATATATATATATATATATATATATATATATAGCACACATAGAAATAGATATATATATATATATATATATATATATATATATATAGCACACATAGAAATATATATATATATATATATATATATATATATATATATATATATATATATATATATATATATATATATATATATATATAGCACACATAGAAATAGATATACATATATATATATATATATAGCACACATAGAAATATATACGTACTGGCTCAAGCTAAAATTGACTAGTGAGCGGACACTGTGACGCTTTCACTGTACAGGGAAAAAAGATCTGGAGACATTACACATCCCTGTCTCACGCCTCTTTTAATAGGCTGATATTCACCTACATCGTAATCAATTCTGATGACAATTTGTTGTTTCCAATATATGTTTTTTTTTTAAAACATTTTTATTTACACATGGATGCCTGGTAACAGTAAGTGTACAGAAACGAAAGTTAACAATTCTTGAATTCACCTTGGGACACAATTATTTGGAGGGATCGTTATTTGTATTGGGGATACAAATTCTGGAAAATTATTTTTGATATTTAGTTAGTTAGTTAGTTAGTTAGTTAGTCGACAGATCATCCTCGTTGCACATCGGACCATTCAGTCCATAAGTGCTCGGATCCCCTCCTCAGCAAATCCCGCAGCGTGTAGCGGCTAACGACGCCAGTTCTGTGTTGGTTTATCAATCTTTTTTGGCTTCCTGCGTAGTGTTCTTGTTTGGCCACCCCTCTTTTAATTTGCTGCTCTCGCAGTCTGGCCATTGTTGTAGATTCACAGTCATCACTTGGTTCTTGCAAAAGTCTCACTTCTCGTAGAGCATTCAGAATGTCAGCCTGGTCCATGGCGCGTCCGCCCTCCACAGTAGCCTCACCTGCGAGCTTGTCAGCCCGCTCATTTCCTTGTACTCCCGCATGACCTGGCACGAAGATGAAACTAATCTTTGCCAGCCGAGACCGCTCCAGAGGCAGCAACCATTCTCTTCGGATCGACCCCTCCTCTATCCTCTTGATCATGTTCATTGAGTCGCTAAGGAAACAAGCCCTAGTGAATGTCTGTGTCTCGAGCCATGTTATTGCTTTACTTACTGCCATGACTTCCATGGTCAGGCTACTTGTGGTTTCAGTGAAAGCACCAGAGTCCTCCTTCACAATTCTCCCTCCGGCCCGAGCTGTAAAGGCCCATGAGCTTCTCACATGTCGGACGACCGACCCATCTGTGTAGATGACCGCGTCACTGTCTAGCGAATTCTCGAAAATCAACGCTTGTACTTCAGCCTCCACAGCAGCCGGATTTTCTTGTCTGCATTTTCTATCTAGTTGGATGCAAACTGAAAAGGATGTGCAGAAGTCTGTTGGCACTTGCACCCACTCCTCGCCAGGTTCTAAGTCCTCAAGTGAACACACCTGTTGAAGAATGTCTTCGGCTTGACCCATCCACGACCGTCCTCTTTTTAACCTGCTGCCCTTCACCTTCCTAATTTCACTATGCAGTGGATGCTGTGTGTTTGCGTTAATTCTGAGGTAGGCGCGTGCCCTGCAAACTTGCATTCTCTCTTCAATGGTTGGAAAATCAAGAAGGTAGCGCATCGCCCTGCATGCTGTATCTCTTGTACATCCAAGAATAATGCGCATAGCTTCATTCTGTATCCTTTCCATCCTTTCTATCTGCTTATGGTTGAGAGTCAGGATTGCCATTGCATACTCCAAAACAGACATGACCAGCCCCTCGTACAGAAGACATAGATGGCGCTGCTCACAGTTTGCTGCCGCCATCACCCGCATCGCTGCCAAGCCCCGCTTGGCCTTTGTTATCACCTGGTCTATGTGCACATTATAAGCAAGGCTTCGATCAAACCGTATCCCCAGGTAATTCATTGCCTGCGTTCTTTCCACCGTCTCTGAACACAGCATTACAGTTGGTGTTGGATTGTTGACAATATGATTATTCAACGAGAACCAAGTCACTGTTGCTTTTGTTGGGTTGACCATTGCCCCAGCTTCATCACACCAAGTACTTATGCGATTGAGTTCGGTTTGTAGTTCCACAGCAACCTCCTCTCTATCCTTACCCTGACGATACACTAAAACATCATCGGCATATGACAATGTCCTGCCAGGTCCAGTGATCTGCTCACTGGTGATTCTCACTGTGTAGGCGTTGAACAGTACCGGAGATAATGGTGATCCCTGTGGTAGGCCAGGATATATTGTTGTTGGTTCCGAAGTCCAACTGCCACATCTAAAAACTACTTTCCGTTGGAAGAGGACTGCAGCGATCCAACTAAGGAGGAATGGACTTACGTTTAGTTCAAGAAGCTGAAACATTAAAAAATCCAGTGGTACTCTGTTGTATGCGTCCTCAAGATCAATCGCTGCAGCAACAGTTTGAGTGCCTGAGTGGAAACCTTTATAGACATCATGGGCAAAGACTGCTGCATTGGTCCAGGTTTCTCTTTTTGGACGGTACCCACCCAGGGTAGGTGGGAAAACACCTTGCCTCTCTAGTTGGCTTGATATTTTCCTGGCAATTACCTTCTCCAGCAGCTTGCCTACTGTATTCTGCATGGTTATAATTCGATATCCCTGAATTTCCCTGGAAAAAAAAAATTTGATATTTCAACAGCACTAACGTAATGTAAAAATAAAACAGGATGCCAGAAGAATGGACAGAAGTAAGAAGAAGGGTGATTCATGAAAAATTACTGAGAATTCGGTAGAATTCTAATGCGAATATAATTTTTCTCTATTCGCAATTCTATTGCGAATAGAGCCTCCCTATTTTTTAAGTGTTCAAACACCTAAGTTCAAAGCACCATTTCCTTCTGCCTTGCATCGCCCAACGAAGCCTAGGCCATCAACCAACTCAGGCCAAGCCATGCAATGTAGACTTGTTTGTGCATGTTTGGGTTTCGCAGCTCAAGTGTTCTCCAGGCTGAGGGTTCTAAGCCTCACCCAAACCCTCTTTAGTCACCTCTAACAACACACTCGGTAGTTTACACTGTTATAATTCTTTGCATCCCTAAAAGGCTCCAGTAACTCAATCACTGCTCCGGGCATCTAAGATTCCAACATCCTTTTTGAAATACCCCCATATAACATGCAGTAAACCAATTGGAGAATATGACATGTGCCATAGTTTGAAAACTATCGTCCAATATGACATGTGCCATAGCTTGAAAACTATCGTCTCTTGAGCAGATATCAGAAAAATAACAGAGTTACCACACAAACAATTCTCATGCTTTAGTGTATAAAAATCAAACAAGAAAACCAATGCAACACTAAATGCTTATTTAAAGGGGAAACTGTATACATAGTTGAAGTATGAATAAAGTGATACTTTATACATAGTTGAAGTATGAATAAATGGATACTTTATACATAGTTGAACTGTGACATTACATTAGTCCTTTCTGGCTGTTTTAAATGTCAAAAA
>JACEFZ010014222.1:0-40000 GCA_014155875.1 Cepaea nemoralis
TTATACACCTACTAATACATAAATTCAATTCATCTCACTCACAATACGTGTTCACCGTTTTTTCCTTTAAAGTAGTACCCCCAGTCACAAACCATCAAGTGAAAACTCGATACAGGAGAAAAGCCACAAAGTCAAAGTTCCCAAAGTTATCCATGCCACAACGGTTCCTCCTCACGTAAATTTCTTATCATCCTGTCAAAATCACATATTGACAGAAGTATCCAACTACTTAAACTAGCTACTTGCATTAATAATATGTAATTGTTGATCTGTGTGTGTATTGCCAGTAAATTCGGTGCTATCTAACCCATTTCCAAACACTCTATGACCAACAACTATAATAAACTAGGATTGAATAAATTGAATAAAATATTTATATTTATAGTTGATTTAAAATATCGGCAAGATTATAATTGAGTTGTAGCTCTTACAGTTTTGTGAAGAATCATATCTCAAAGATTCAAGATTTCTAAGATAATAAATCAGAAATATAATAAATATTTAAATCAAATACTCTTCATAAAATTATTAAGTTCTCTAATAACGATATAGTTACGAACATTATCTGTAGAATAGAGAACCAACATATTTTCACACACTTAAGTGAAGAAAAATAGTGAGAACAATTCTGACAAGTATAACCTTACACAGTGACATCTGGGATAACTAAGTAATAAGCCCCTAATGTGTCTGTAGTGTACTATGTGTTGACATGAACCTAACACTTTCATCCAATTTTATTTTTCTTGTTATTTTTTCCTTTTATTCGTCCTTTCATTCATTTTCTTTCTTTCTTTCTTTGTTTCAAATCTGTAGAACTCTCTTCTGCACGCATGCCAATATTTGTGCATGGTAACTTTGTGTATCTTCTTTTAACTTGTGAATGGATAATTTTAATGCCGCACGCAACGTATTTCTTTGATTGTGTGTATCTGTTAGTGACATACTGTTTACTTCAGCGTGTATGTGTGTAATACACCTAATGACTTCTGTATGTACGTTTGTGACACACTTCTTGACTTCTTGTGCGTATGTATGGTAATACATTCTCTTGCCTTTTGTGTGTATATTTGTGCTATGCTTCTTCACTTCTGTGTGCATGTTTAGGATATGCGTTTTTGTTTGTATGAACCCGTTTACACTATGTTTCCTCGCTTGTTGTGAATGCAACTTTTGGTGTAACAACCAATGCGTGTAACTTTGGTTTCTTTTTGAATGTTTCAAAATATGTCATTTACCGACAAATAATCTCGTTTGCTTTGTTTTGAGTATCCGTTATTTCTTCATGTTTGGGTTCGTTGACTTTGTGCAAATCTTGGTATTTGCAATTATTTACCGTTATGCTATCACTCAGTAGCATTGTATCATGCATGTCTACCGTTGATGTACCCTGTTCTATTTGCGTCTTTTCTTCTTCTTCTTCTTCTTCTTCTTCTTCTTCTTCTTCTTCTTCTTCTTCTTCTTCTTCTTCTTCTTCTTCTTCTTCTTCTTCTTCTTCTCTTCTTCTTCTTCTTCTTCTTCTTCTTCTTCTTCTTCTTCTTCTTCTTTGTGTTGTTTCAATTTGGGCATTTTGTACTTGTAAGTGTTTCGTTAGACTTGTGTTCTATAGTTCCTTTCTGAACGAAATCTCTGGCGTTTGGTTCTTTCACTACTGTAGCACATACTTTACTTGTGTGATTACTTTCTTTTATTTCATACATTTGTCTTATACGCTCCTTCCACATAGCTTCCTTTGCAAGATTCTCATTTTCGAGTGCGAGTCGTTTTTGCTTGATTTCTGTCTGCTACGGTTAATTGTCTTTCTTCCATCTCTCTCCTCATTGCAGATATCTTTTCACGTTGCAAAGTTAATTCTTTTCTCTAGACTCTATTCGTTCGCGTTGCAAGGCTACCCTCTTTTCATGTTCCAAGTAACTAGTTCACTTCGTTTGATAGCCATCACGTTCATTAGTCGTTCAGAACCCTTCTTTTGTCAGTTCCTTCTTTTCAGTTGCTAGTTTTTGCAATCGTTCCTCCTTCTCACGTGCAGTTTTAGCTCTGAATTCTTGCAGAGCCCAGGTTTCGAAGCTCAGCACCAGTTAGACCATTTTTTTCTCCCAAGATAAAGCAATCTAGAAGTGTAGCCATCTTGACCTATCTGTATAAATATATTTATCTAGCTGAAATATGATAGCACCATGCAAAAATGTAAATATGTTCGATTCAGATAATATAATCAATATAACACTGTTGAAACAACATGTGAACTGCTAACTCAACAGCAATGTAAACTTGAACATAACGAAATTCCGTAACTTCTTGCTATCTATATATCTTAAGTGTTATTATCTGTAAATACAGAAGAATTAATATAAGAAATATATTCAGTATAAAGAATATATTAATACTAGCCAGTCAACAATGACAGAAGACGACTGATGAGTGACGTAACTTAGATATTTCTTTCATAAAGACAATAGTACTTTTATAGAAATTGGACGTACTACTATACTTAACCCAAGACAACAATTATGTGTTGATCACCACAATATTCAACGTGTCCTTGCTTAATGTAGAAAACGCTCTTCAACGGCTCCACTATCTATTTTGAACTTAATTTACTTAATATTAAATAATAAGGCACCTCATTTATCAACAATCAACACATAACCAACAATAACATATACTGGCCTTGTGCACTATTTGGTTGATTCCTTTGGTGTCCACTATGACGTGTGGAACAAAAAGTTGACGTTATGTCCAGACGTTATCGTTGTCAGTAAATGTTGACGTACGTAGTAAATGTTCGGTCCTGATTGATCTAGTTGAGTTTATCCACTGTAACAATGTCCTCAGCGATTTCAGAAATTAGTATGCTCCAGTGTAGGTGTGCTGTTGTCTGGTGTATCCACATGTGGCGTTGTCAAGTGACCTGGTATCATTGCAATTAGCGACCAACTATGTTGAATATCGTATGCAGTTGTGGGTATGTTGGTCAGTAAGCACGACTGTATGTTAGAAAATTGCTTATACACTCTCACGAGAGTACAATGAACTTGCACTCCGCCCTTGGATCACGTGATCCGTGACCAACCCATGCGTAATCGTGAATTGGTTAGGGCGTGTACGTTGAACCTTGATGCAATGTAACAGCCTTATTATGATGCTAGGCTGGACGATGAGTGTTGATTGCGGGCCTCGGAAGTAAGTCCTCTAACGAATGTCGAGTTCAGTTATGCGTGACTCACTTTCGTATCAAGCTCGAAACACTTCCTGTCGATCCGACTCGTGTTAATGTAGTGTCCTGTCGACTCTTGATGTGGTAATGAGTAGATTACAGCTCTACTGTCCGGACACAACATCCATAATGTCCCATGTGTAATGTAGACAACAATATTTTGTGACGCAACTTCGTGTCCGTTGATCCTATGCCAGTGAGGTGTCAGTCTAATATAATGAACTGTCACTGTGAAATAAGCGAAATGCTGTTTCAGGGATTAAAAAGTCAGTGATACTGACGGCGATGCCTGAAATGTCGTTGTCAATCCCTTGACTCACTTGGTATGGTAGCGCAACATGTACAAATTAAAATTCCTTATGAATAGCGTTGGTATCCCTTGTGTTCCGCTAATCTCGTTGACTTGAATACGGATGAACGAATATATCCGTGGTTGGCATTTGTAATTAATAGTTGCTGCTTATATAATTATAATAAAGCCAACGTAAGTATTGGTAATCGTATACAAATCGTAAACTCTTCAAATTGTGTATGGTATTCTGTGTAGAAGCGTTGCCTCAATGTCCTGGCCTCAGGGTATCAGTATCAGAATAAGAGTATATATAATAAGTCCTGACGTGATATCTAACGTGTAGCGACCAATTGAATGTCACACCTAAACTTCCTTGAGAGATGACAATCTATGTGGCGAAGGTAATCTTCATGGTAGTGTATAACATCCTCCAACATCCGACGTCAGCACGTTTTCAGACATGTACAATAAATAATGTGTTAGATTTCATTTCCTGCATGCTGAGGTGTAATGATGATGTGTATCCATGTTGTAACTCAGAAATATATGTTGCAGTTTCTCGTGAAAAGTAAAGTTTAAAGTAATGAAGTGTACTGTGTAAAGTTCAATGCTCGTATGTGACAGTAGTGAAGATTCAGTGAGGATCGTTGTTGAAAATTACTTGCATCATGGCGTACTGTGTCAACTTAATCTTCATATGTGTCCCCTTATTCTTGATACTCGTATGTTAAATGTGTGGGTACTGGCAATATCGTACCATCCTTGTGTGTAGTTATATCAGTGTCATAAGCGTGAAAGTAAGTGTTCTTTCTCCTATTATAAGTTTGACTCACTGCTTTGTCAACAGAGTGGAAATGTCGTGTAGGAAGCTAACGCCTCCTTCTTCTGTACCAACAACACATTATAAGTCGAGTGTGGACTCAAACGATCCGTAAACCAAATATATCAGTTGTGTTTACTTCTCCATTACTGTATTGTGCTTCACTTTCCCAAACTTGGACAATATTATGATCGTATTTAACTATTTACTATTGTCTCAAACGATAGTATATAATTTGCTGTTATTAGATACACGTAATGTTCATTATCTGTTTCTGCTCGTGCGCACCATGTATGTAGATCAGTTAATATAGTATAGTGTAATCTTTATTCAGTTCTTTCCACTGATAAACTTCTCACTGTGGCACTTATGAAGGACTAGTTTAATTAATTATTTAGTCACTTTACCTGCAGATAAGTCGTCAAACATAAGTATGTTGGCGTTTCTCACGATCTTTCGGCAACTGCCATGTTGGAGCGTACAAGCGATCTTGGTGCTGCATCGTGCTTCAGGAATGATCCTGGTGTGCATTCTCCTTCGTTTACTTAGCGATATGGCGGGAATCTCGTTGTTTACATCCACACGATGCTTTCTGGATCAGGAGACCCCCATTGTCTTAAAGCATAACTCCCAAATGAACTCCAAACGGGAATCAAAGGCTTTAATGAAGCTCGTTAAATAAATCAACTGTAAACCAACTCACCTTGATGAACCGACACGAACTAGCCGACGGCAATTAAAAGGCATTTATTAATGCACTGCAGAATTATACACAAGAGACTGTTCTAGAATATAACCTGCCCTTAAGACAGGGACGGGTGGTTATTTAACTATCTACGAATCAGCTCTCAATTCCACCTATTGTGTCAGCGATGTCCTTCGTTCAAATCCGTGTAGTAGGTTTTTCTAAACTCGTCTAAGGGTTATTCCTGTCCCGGTCCCATCACTGTATGAATGTGAGACAACAGACGATTTCCTTGCTCACTAAGAAGATTGCACCAAACCAGATCCTATCCTCTCCAACACGGAGCCCATAGAAAACACCGCTGTCCTGATGTCCTCTCTCGAAGCGTCCCCCGTTGCCGTGTTCTGACGTTCTCCCCATTCTCCTTGGATTCCTCTGTTGACATCCACTTTAGTGTCTGAATGGGAAACTCCGTATATGATTTTCCACCGCCCATTCCGATGACGTCATTATGTCTAAACGCCATGTGGCACCGGTGATATATGCAAAACCACTGGACGCCTACCGACGAGCTTTCAAGCTACGCGGCGGGACTGACCGAAAAGCTATGCCAGCTTACTGACTAACTAAGTATAGCCTGCTGGCCCACTACTCATCGAGAGAGAGAGAGAGAGAGAGAGAGAGAGAGAGAGAGAGAGAGAGAGAGAGAGAGAGAGAGAGAGAGAGAGAGAGAGAGAGAGAGAGAGAGAGAAAGTGGGCGCTTATCGAGACTTTGTCGAACGGTCGTACAAATTTGCTCTTTCGCCACGACTCTGGCTTCCCGATGAGGTTACATTATCGAAACGCCTGCCTCGCTAACTTGGGGCGTTAGGAAGATCCCGATTGGCTGCACATTACACAGCCATTTGAGACAACGAACGCTAGACGCGTGACTGATATTGTGAACCAGATCAGCCCTTACAGTTTTTATTCTATCATGTGGGTGCCAGACAAAAGAGTGTCTAGTTATATTGTCCACAGGTTTTCTTAGTGTGTGTTCTGTCGTGTGGGTTCCAGACAAAGAGTGTCTAGTTATATTGTCCTGGGGTTTTCTCAGTGTGTGTTCTGTCGTGTGGGTTCCAGACAAAAGAGTGTCTAGTTATATTGTCCACAGGTGTTCTTAGTGTGTGTTATGTCGTGTGGGTTCCTGACAAAAGAGTGTCTAGTTATATTGTCCTGAGGTTTTCTCACTGTGTGTTCTATCTTGTGGGTCCCAGGCAAGATAGTGTCTAGTTATATTGTCCTGAGGCTGCCTCAGTGTGTGTCCTACTCAGCGCCAACATCTTTTCCTCACCTCTTGGTTCACTGGGGTTTGCTTGGTTCTCAACACCAGCTCTACATTCGTGATTCTGTGATATTATTTTATTCCCACTATTCTTTGCCGGCACCAACTAGTGAGTGGTTGTAGTTTATTTGTAATTCTTTTAGTTGTTCTTTATGTTCTGGTCCATACAGTAGTGCCGATTGCACATTTGAGCTAAAAATTTTGTTTTGGCTGGATTTTACTATTTTTGGCTAACGTAACGGGTAAAAGGCGCTTTCTTAGCACTGAGACATGTGTGGAGGCCCACACTATTCCTCATTCTAATTGCCGATAGACAGACAGATTAAATTAACCAACTTTATTTATAAAGTCTTAAGAATTGGGCACGCAGTCCCGTCTAAAATGCTGCTTTTCTGATCTCTCTGTTATCATATGAAAAAGCATTGAGGTGTTACATAGAACCTATACTTTTGTATGGATATGAGATGTGGATAATGAGTAGACAAGCTGAAAAAATAATGAATGGCAGTGAGAATGTTGTTTCTGAAGAAAATGCAAAAAAAAATACTACGGATATACAGAAACACTAATGAGCAAGTCCTACAAGAAGCAGATGAAAACCTTATTAGAGAAATTAGATGTAGTCAACATTTTCTAGGCACGCTAGGAGAAGAAATAAACCAGTGAGCTTAGTTATAGCTAGTGAGATTAAGGGGAAACGAGCAAGGGAAAGGCAGAGAGTAAATATCTAGTTGGTTTGGTCACGTGAAGGTTCGAGACAAGAACACGGAGCTGATCCACTAATCTGGTGGTTGTGAGAGGTGGCGGAACATGACCGCCAACGCTTTTATTGGCATATCACATGCTGATTATCATATATTATTTCATCTTAGACACTAACAATAGCAATACATGCATTAAGAAATGTGCAACAATAGTCAATTCAGGACTCATTAATACAGCTATTTTTGACAAAGCAATTATAACATGGTCTCAAGTTTCGCTACGGCAAGCAGAGGATCTCATTCGTGAAACAATGGCTGCGGTCAATCGACCGTACGGTTACTGCCATAGAGGAAAGCACCGGCAAACTACCTCTTTAAAATGCCTAGTACATTCTGATTCGCCTAAAGACTGATCATCGCAAAACAAGGACAGAGACATTAAAATTAGCAACATGGAACGTTAGGACGTTAAACGACGACGAAAAATTAGAGAACATGAAACAAGAAATTGAAAGAGAAAAAATTAATATTCTAGGGATGTGTGAAACGAGATGGACAGGAGCAGGCATCAAGATAGGTGGTTGGTTGGTTGGTTGATTCTAAAACAAAAATTCCAAATTCGGCCTCGTCTAATCTGCTTCATGAGCTGTGGTTATTGTTGAGGTCCGTGGTTTTTGTGGGTTTATTCACCCTAATTCTTGTCTTGTGAGTCCTATCTCGGACTGGTTATGTAGCGTTTGTGTCTGTGACGTCAGCGGTGGGATCGGTCGGCGGCGATCCTTTGTGCTCGTCTGTTCTTGTGGTTTTCTTTGTTTGAGTAGGCTCCTGGCTCGTCTGGCTTGACTGTCTGCAGTCCTTATAAGGACTTTTCGAAATCCCACTCCAGCTGGGGGATCGGATCGGGCGGCTGTCCTTTGTGCATGTTTCCTCTTGTTTTCTTGTTGGCTGCAGGCTCCTGGCTTGAATGGTTGCAGTCCTTAAAAGGACTTTTTATTTGGTATTTTTGTCTCCTTTTTTGTGTATTTTCTGTAGGAGCTTTCGACGTTTTCATTTTCCTCCTTGTGCCTGTTTTCACTGTCGCGTTTGCGAAACTGCTGCCTAAAGTTTTCTTCCTCCGTGGTCAGCCATGGGACGATTTTACCGTCATCTATATAGTACTCGAAGTCGTTCTCACAGTCGTAGTGTAAGGACTGGGTATACCATCGGTTTCCCCCGGAGTTCTTAGGCTTCTTCTTTTCTTTTCTTCCCAGCGCCTTCTGAATTCCTCGCGCTTGAGTTCCTCCTTGTCGACTGGGTATTCTGTGCCTCCTTCAGAGATCCGACGGTATAGTAGTTCCCTCTTGGGCGTTGTTGTTGGGCTGCTGGCTTTAGTTTGCGGTTCAGGCTCGGACTCTTGGTTTTCTTCTTGCGGTTTCTCTCTGAGTTCTTGTGTGGCTTCTGTTAGGTTTGTTTTGAAAAGTTCCATTTCAGCTCTATGCATTCTCTTTCGGTCTTGATCATTTGTAGGAATTTCTTCGTTCTCCTTCTTCATCTCAGCCATGCGCTGGATCTCTTGTTTGATGTTGAGCTGGATTTCTTTCATGTCGGACCAGCAGCTTCTCATTATCGCTGGTCGGAGTCGTCGTCATCAGTGCCTTGACTTGCTTCTTCAACTCGTCTATCTGCTTTTGAAGATGATATTTTTCAGCTTGTGCTATACCCGTGGCTGTCTGGCCCCTCCGCATTGCTTCCTTGAATGGTGTCTTTGTGATGGTGGCGATCTTTAAGACGTCTTTGTGTCTTTGCAGGTACGGACAGCCCAGGTATCTTGCTCCATGTTTGCCTAGGCAGACTATCAAGATAGGTGCAGATTTTAAGATTTTTAATTCTGGAGGTGAAGACCGACAAAGTGGAGTGGCTATTATTTTGTACCGGAAAACAACAATATCTGTTCAAGGATATTGGGCTGTGTCGGACAGAGTTATACTAGTTAAATTAAGTGGCAGATCTTTTAGCATAAATATTATTCAAGTATATGCTCCAACAGGAGAATCCAGTGAAGATAGTGTAGAGGAATTTTATAATGACATAGAGACTGCTGGTGTGATGAAGCTGGGGCAATGGTCAACCCAACAAAGGCAACAGTGACTTGGTTCTCGTTGAATAATCATATTGTCAACAATCCAACACCAACTGTAATGCTGTGTTCAGAGACGGTGGAAAGAACGCAGGCAATGAATTACCTGGGGATACGGTTTGATCGAAGCCTTGCTTATAATGTGCACATAGACCAGGTGATAACAAAGGCCAAGCGGGGCTTGGCAGCGATGCGGGTGATGGCGGCAGCAAACTGTGAGCAGCGCCATCTATGTCTTCTGTACGAGGGGCTGGTCATGTCTGTTTTGGAGTATGCAATGGCAATCCTGACTCTCAGCCATAAGCAGATAGAAAGGATGGAAAGGATACAGAATGAAGCTATGCGCATTATTCTTGGATGTACAAGAGATACAGCATGCAGGGCGATGCGCTACCTTCTTGATTTTCCAACCATTGAAGAGAGAATGCAAGTTTGCAGGGCACGCGCCTACCTCAGAATTAACGCAAACACACAGCATCCACTGCATAGTGAAATTAGGAAGGTGAAGGGCAGCAGGTTAAAAAGAGGACGGTCGTGGATGGGTCAAGCCGAAGACATTCTTCAACAGGTGTGTTCACTTGAGGACTTAGAACCTGGCGAGGAGTGGGTGTAAGTGCCAACAGACTTCTGCACATCCTTTTCAGTTTGCATCCAACTAGATAGAAAATGCAGACAAGAAAATCCGGCTGCTGTGGAGGCTGAAGTACAAGCGTTGATTTTCGAGAATTCGCTAGACAGGTGACGCGGTCATCTACACAGATGGGTCGGTCGTCCGACATGTGAGAATCTCATGGGCCTTTACAGCTCGGGCCGGAGGGAGAATTGTGAAGGAGGACTCTGGTGCTTTCACTGAAACCACAAGTAGCCTGACCATGGAAGTCATGGCAGTAAGTAAAGCAATAACATGGCTCGAGACACAGACATTCACTAGGGCTTGTTTCCTTAGCGACTCAATGAACATGATCAAGAGGATAGAGGAGGGGTCGATCCGAAAAGAATGGTTGCTGCCTCTGGAGCGGTCTCGCTGGCAAAGATTAGTTTCATATTCGTGCCAGGTCATGCGGGAGTACAAGGAAATGAGCGGGCTGACAAGCTCGCAGGTGAGGCTACTGTTAGGGCGGACGCGCCATGGACCAGGCTGACATTCTGAATGCTCTACGAGAAGTGAGACTTTTGCAGAACCAAGTGATGACTGTGAATCTACAACAATGGCCAGACTGCGAGAGCAGCAAATTAAAAGAGGGGTGGCCAAACAAGAACACTACGCAGGAAGCCAAAGAAGATTGATAAACCAACACAGAACTGGCGTCGTTAGCCGCTACACGCTGCGGGATTTGCTGAGGAGGGGATCCGAGCACTTATGGACTGAATGGTCCGATGTGCCAACGAGGATGATCTGTCGACTAACTAACTAACTAACTAGAGACTGCCTTAAAGAAATAAAATTCAGAAATAAACATCATAATAGGAGGACTTCAATGCAAAGTAGGAAATCAAGGTGATAGATACACAGTAGGAAACTATGGTTTAGGTAGAGAGAAATGAAAGAGGATACAGACTCGTAGAGTGGGCAAAAGAAAGAGGAAATGATTGTAGGAAACACCTGGTTTAAGCAACACCCTAGAAGATTATGGACATGGAGGAGTCCTGATAGCAGGATCAGAAACCAGATTGACTACATTCTGATTAGCAGAAGATTTAGAAACGCGCTAACAATAGCAAAAACAGTTCCCAGTGCTGATTGTTATAGTGACCACAGACTACTTACAGGAACACTGAGGATAAAGTTGAAGAAAGTCAAGTATATAACAGGAAACACTAAATATGATTTGTGTACATTGAGTAATGACAAGGAAATACAAAACAAATTCAACATAGAAGTACAGAACAGATTTGATATATTGTCTGATCTAGAGATATTATTCCAGGATGTGGATGATCAATGGGAAATGTTGAAGAATTCAATCAGTTTGGCTGCAGAAACAACTATTCCAAAATTAAAGAAGGTGGGTCGTAAGAAATGGATGACAGAAGAAATTTTACACCTAATGGAAACAAGAAGACTCAACAAAAATAATCCTGCCAAATATGAAGAAATTCACAGACAAGTCAGAATATTATGTAAGGAGGCAAAAGAAGCATGGCTTGAGGAAAAGTGCTTAGACATTGAAAAACAACACAACAGTCAAAATACCAAATTAGTGCACAAAAGAATTCAGGAACTTACTAATAAAAGAACAAGTACATCAACAGGCTGTCTAAAAACTAAAGATGGCAAAATCATAATAGAAAAAGATCAGATTCTACATGTATGGACAGATTATGTGAAAAACCTTTATAATGATAACAGAGAGGAACAGTATGATATTAGATTTAATAATGAAGGACCGCCAATTTTGAAGATGGAGGTTCGAAATGTTCTTAAGCATATGAAAGCTGGCAAGGCCCCCGGTGCAGATAACATCACAACAGAAATGATTAAAGCTTTAGAAGAATTTGGACTAGATCAAGTCACCAGACTGCTGAACACATTATATGATACTGGAGATATACCTTCTGAATTATGTAACTCTGTATTTATTGCAATCCCAAAGAAATCAGGAACCTTGGAATGTGATCAACATAGAACAATTAGTATAATGAGTCACATCACAAAGATTTTGCTACGAATTATCATGCAAAGAGTGAGGAAGAAAATACAACCTGAAATAGGGGAAGAACAATGTGGGTTTGTAGAAGGAAAGGGTACAGTAAATGCTGTGTATATGCTGCGAACAGTTATTGAAATTTCTATAGAAGTAAACTAGGATATACACCTTTGCTTTATTGACTACACAAAGGCTTTTGATAGAGTTAGACATGTCAACATGGTAGGATATGCTTGCAGATCTACAAATTGATGGGAAAGACATTAGACTTATAAAAAACATATATTGGAAACAACAAGCTGCCATAAGGATTGATAATGAAGTGGGACAATATCAACCTATTAAGAGAGGTGTTAGGCAGGGATGTGTAATGTCTCCAGATCTTTTTTCCCTATACAGTGAAAATATTTTCAGGAAATGTAGAAGATATAAATGGAATCAGCATTGGAGGACGAAACATCAATAACATTAGATATGCAGATGATACAGTATTGATTGCAGACAATGCACAAGATCTACAACAATTAGTAGACGCAGGTTGTTGTACACAGTGAGCAGCTGGGGTTGGAATTAAATTGTAAGAAGACACAGGTTATGGTCGTCACTAGGAAGAACGAAGTACCACAATGTAATATACAAGTAAATGGGAATATTCTTCAACAAGTGAATCGGTACAATTATCTCGGAACAGTCATAACATCTGATGGGAGATGCCTTGAAGAGATTAGAACAAGAATCGCCATGGCGAAAGTAGCCTTTAGCAAGATGAAAAACATTCTGACCAATAAAAAGATGTCAATTGAAACGAGAAAAAGAGTGTTGAGGGGATACATAGAGCCTGTTCTTTTGTATGGATGTGAAACTTGGACAATGTGCAGTCAAGCTGAAAAACATCTGATGGCTGCAGAAATGTGGTTTCTGAGGAAAATGCAAAGAATACCATGGACAGACAGAAAAACCAATGACCAAGTACTACAGGAGACAAATGAAAATCGTAAATTGATTAGAGAAATTAGACGTAGACAGTCAAAATTTTTTGGACATGTTATGAGAAGAAATGGATTGGAGAACTTAGTGACAACTGGCAAGATCGAAGGGAACAGACCAAGAGGAAGACCGAGAGGAAAATACCTGGATGGCTTGGCCACATGGCATGGACGAGACAGGAACACTGAGCTGATCCACGACTCTGGTGATCGAGTGAAATGGCGAGTCATGACCGCCCACGCTTTCCGGCATGGCACATGATTGATTGATTGAATTATAACTATCTGCCACAGTCGGAGAATATTTATTATACAAGTTCGTTTTTCGAAATTTTGTTTCATTTTTTTTTTATTTGGCATTATGTTGTACTGAGATAGTGTTTACATATGTTGTGATTCTATTTATATAGACATACATACAGACGGATGAATGGAGAGATGGATAAATAGATGGAAGGCATGTATAGGTGAATAGTTGGATAGATAGATAGATGGAAGAACTATGTCACAGATTAATATTAGTTTGATCGAAATGTCAATATGTTGCATCGCAGTATAACTTATTGTTAATTAATTATTCTTTGTTGTGTATTATCATTGATTTGTTTCTTGTGATTTATGTTTGCCCTAGTGAAGTTCTTTGTAAGGTATGCACGCCGTGTCTGTGTTGAGTAACTTTCACTTTTTCACAGGAGTTACGCATACCTGACTGATTTTTATTCACCATGTCAAAGAAGTAACTTTTTATTTTATGGTTCGTCCACAGTGTCAGATGGAGATGATGGGCTGCCAGAGGATAGGTGGTTGTATGGAAGCGTGTTTGCTGTATTTTTCCTGCTGTCCTTGTGTTTATGTTCCTTGTCTGCGAAAAGAAGCCACTTCATATTCTAACAGCCGGTCCAGAATAAAGTTGGTCATTTCTTGTTGGTCGCTTTCAGATAGTGCCATCAGCTGGAAAGCTAGTTAAAGTTATTAGCATATCCTTTATAATACATCGTAGTCAACCCCAGCGTGTTTTGACTCTTTGTGATTTCTTGGCAATTTACGTTTAGTAGTTTGCCATTGCTTTCTAGACGTCCAGCATTCATACCTTTGCCTGGAAACAAACACAAGGCGATCTGCTGAAAATCTCCCGCAGCTGTGTTTCAAACGCGGTATGTGGGATGTCGAATTGCATTCGTAGCTCCCTTCGCCACAGTGCCGGCCAGTTAGAAAGAGCGTTGTGACATGTTATGTAGAACCCGTCTTGCTGTATTGTAGCGAATTATGATAAATAGTTAGGAAGCACTTGGTTAGCAACATAGAAAAGGTTTATGAGGACACATTTTGACAATGTCTTGAATACCTGATTAACTAACAACGATTGCATAGAAGAGGCTAATGAAATGACAACATTATTTACAACTATAAGAACAGAGGTGGATTCCACATTTACAATTGGCGCGGCCTCGCAGGCCGACCGTCCCTAATTGGTTACCCGGTAATTCTTCGGAAGTAAAGGCGGCAGGCGAGAAACTGATTTTACTCACCACCTGAGTGTCTTTTGGTATATATATAATTATGTATCTAGCAATATGTATCTAGGCAATATATTATCTAGCAATATATATCTAGCAATATGTATCTAGCAATATGTATCTAGCAATATGTATCTAGCAATATGTATCTAGCAATATGTATCTAGCAATATATATCTAGCAATATATATCTTAGCAATATGTATCTAGCAATATATATCTAGCAATATGTATCTAGCAATATGTATCTAGCAATATGTATCTAGCAATATGTATCTAGCAATATATGTCTAGCAAAATGTGTATCTAGCAATATGTATCTTGCAATATGTATCTAGCAACATGTATCTGAGCAATATGTAAGTAGCAATATGTATCTAGCATTATGTATCTAGCAATATGTATCTAGCAATATATGTCTAGCAAAATGTGTATCTAGCAATATGTATCTTGCAATATGTATCTAGCAATATGTATCTAGCAATAGCTATCTAGCATATATATATATATATATATATATATATATATATCTATATATATATAAGTATATATATATTATATATATATATTATATATATATATATATATATAGCAATATGTATCTAGCATATGCATCTAGCAATATGTATCTAGCAATATATATCTAGCAATATGTAATGTTATCTAGCAATATGTATCTAGCATAATGTATCTAGCAATATTATATATATATATATATATATATATATATATATATATATATATTTATATATAATATATATATATATATAATATATATCTAGCAATATCTATCTAGCATATAATGTCAAGCATATGTATCTAGCAATATGTATCTAGCAATATGTATATAGCATTATGCATCTAGCAATATGTATCCAGCAATATATAGCGATATGTATCTACGCAATATGATGTAGTAATCTATCTAGCAATATGTATCTAGCATATGTAGCTAGCAATATGTAGCTAGCAATATATATCTAGCTATATATATATAATATATATATACATAGTATATATATATATATATATATGATATATAGCAATATCATCTAGCAATATGTATCTAGCAATATGTATCTAGCAATATGTATCTAGCAATAGTTCTACAATATATATCTAGCAATATATCGCTATGTCTAGCAATATATCTAGCATATTATCTAGCAATATGTATCTAGCAATATGTATCTAGCAATATGTATCTAGCAATATATGTCTAGCAAAATGTGTATATAGCAATATGTATTTGCATATGTATCTAGCAACATGTATCTAGCAATATAAGTAGCAATATGTATCTAGCTATGTATCAGCATATGTATCTAGCAATATATGTCTAGCAAAATGTGTATCTACACAATATGTATCTTGCAATATGTATTTAGCAATATGTATAGCTAGCTATCTAGCAATATATATATATATATATATATATATTATATATATATATACTCAATATATAGCAATATGTATCTAGCAATATGCATCTAGCAATATGTATCTAGCATATATATCTAGCAATATGTATCTAGCAATATTATTAGCAATATGTATCTAGCAATAGCTATCTAGCAATATATGTATATATATATATATATATATATCTGATATATCATATATATATATATATATATAGCAATATGTATCTACAATATGTATCTAGCAATATATATATATATATATATATATATATATATATATATATATATACATATATATATATATATATATATTATATATATCTAGCAATATCTATCTAGCAATATATCTCAAGCATATGTATCTAGCGATATGTATCTAGCAATATGTAATAGCATATGCATCTAGCATATGTATCCAGCAATATATAGCGATAGTATCTAGCAATATTATCTAGCAATATGTATGTAGTACTAGCAATATGTATCTAGCATTGTATCTAGCAATATATATATCTAGCTCTATATATATATATCTATATATATATATATAATATAGTATATATATATATATATATATATATATATATATATATATATATATATATATATATATATATATATATATATATATATATATATATATATATATATATATATATAGAGCTAGATATATATTGCTAGATACATATTGCTAGATACATATTGCTAGATACATTACTACATACATATTGCTAGATACATATTGCTAGATACATATCGCTATATATTGCTGGATACATATTGCTAGATGCATAATGCTATATACATATTGCTAGATACATATCGCTAGATACATATTGCTTGACATATATTGCTAGATAGATATTGCTAGATATATATATATATATATATATATATATATATGTATATATATATATATATATATATATATATATATATATATATATATATTGCTAGATACATATTGCTAGATACATATTGCTATATATATATATATATATATATATATATATATATATATATATATATATATATATATATTGCTAGATAGCTATTGCTAGATACATATTGCTAGATATATATTGCTAGATACATATTGCTAGATATATATTGCTAGATACATATTGCTAGATGCATATTGCTAGATACATATTGCTATATATATATATATATATATATATATATATATATATATATATATATATATAATTGCTAGATAGCTATTGCTAGATACATATTGCTAAATACATATTGCAAGATACATATTGCTAGATACACATTTTGCTAGACATATATTGCTAGATACATATTGCTAGATACATAATGCTAGATACATATTGCTACTTACATATTGCTAGATACATGTTGCTAGATACATATTGCAAGATACATATTGCTATATACACATTTTGCTAGACATATATTGCTAGATACATATTGCTAGATACATATTGCTAGATACATATTGCTAGATACATATTGCTAGATATATATTGCTAGATACATATTGCTAGATATATATTGCTAGATATATATTGCTAGATACATATTGCTAGATACATATTGCTAGATACATATTGCTAGATACATATTGCTAGATAGATATTGCTATATATATATATATATATATATATATATATATATATAGTATATATATATATATATATATAGCTAGATATATATTGCTAGCTACATATTGCTAGCTACATATTGCTAGATACATATTGCTAGATACATTACTACATACATATTGCTAGATACATATCGCTATATATTGCTGGATACATATTGCTAGATGCATAATGCTATATACATATTGCTAGATACATATTGCTAGATACATATTGCTTGACATATATTGCTAGATAGATATTGCTAGATATATATATATATATATATATATATATATATATATATATATATATATATATATATATATATATATATATATATATATATATTGCTAGATACATATTGCTAGATACATATTGCTAGATACATACATATTGCTAGATATATATTGCTAGATACATATTGCTAGATGCATATTGCTAGATACATATTGCTATATATATATATATATATTATATATATATATATATATATATATATATATATATATATATATATATATATATATATATATATATATATATATTGCTAGATAGCTATTGCTAGATACATATTGCTAGATACATATTGCAAGATACATATTGCTAGATACACATTTTGCTAGACATATATTGCTAGATACATATTGCTAGATACATAATGCTAGATACATATTGCTACTTACATATTGCTAGATACATGTTGCTAGATACATATTGCAAGATACATATTGCTAGATACACATTTTGCTAGACATATATTGCTAGATACATATTGCTAGATACATATTGCTAGATACATATTGCTAGATACATATTGCTAGATATATATTGCTAGATACATATTGCTAGATATATATTGCTAGATATATATTGCTAGATACATATTGCTAGATACATATTGCTAGATACATATTGCTAGATACATATTGCTAGATACATATTGCTAGATATATATTGCTAGATATATATTGCTAGATACATATTGCTAGATACATAATTATATATATACCAAAGACACTCAGGTGGTGATAAAATCAGTTTCTCGCCTGCCGCCTTTACTTCCGAAGAATTACCGGGTACCCAATTTAGGGACGGTCGGCCTGCGAGGCCGCGCCAATTGTAAAATGTGGAATCCACCTCTTTCTTATAGTTGTAAATAATGTTGTCATTTCATTAGCCTCTTCTATGCAATCGTTGTTAGTTAATCAGGTAATTCAAGACATTGTCAAAATGTGTCTCATAAACCTTTTCTATGTTGCTACCAAGTGCTTCCTAAAACTATTTATCATAATTCGCTACAATACAGCAAGACGGGTTCTACATAACATGTCACAACGCTCTTTCTAACTGGCCGGCACTGTGGCGAAGGGAGCTACGAATGCAATTCGACATCCCACATACCGCGTTTGAAACACAGCTGCGGGAGATTTTCAGCAGATCGCCTTGTGTTTGTTTCCAGGCAAAGGTATGAATGCTGGACGTCTAGAAAGCAATGGCAAACTACTAAACGTAAACTTGCCAAGAAATCACAAAGAGTCAAAACACGCTGGGGTTGACTACGATGTATTATAAAGGATATGCTAATAACTTTAACTAGCTTTCCAGCTGATGGCACTATCTGAAAGCGACCAACAAGAAATGACCAACTTTATTCTGGACCGGCTGTTAGAATATGAAGTGGCTTCTTTTCGCAGACAAGGAACATAAACACAATAGACAGCAGGAAAAATACAGCAAACACGCTTCCATACAACCACCTATCCTCTGGCAGCCCATCATCTCCATCTGACACTGTGGACGAACCATAAAATAAAAAGTTACTTCTTTGACATGGTGAATAAAAATCAGTCAGGTATGCGTAACTCCTGTGAAAAAGTGAAAGTTACTCAACACAGACACGGCGTGCATACCTTACAAAGAACTTCACTAGGGCAAACATAAATCACAAGAAACAAATCAATGATAATACACAACAAAGAATAATTAATTAACAATAAGTTATACTGCGATGCAACATATTGACATTTCGATCAAACTAATATTAATCTGTGACATAGTTCTTCCATCTATCTATCTATCCAACTATTCACCTATACATGCCTTCCATCTATTTATCCATCTCTCCATTCATCCGTCTGTATGTATGTCTATATAAATAGAATCACAACATATGTAAACACTATCTCAGTACAAACATAATGCCAAATAAAAAAAAAATGAAACAAAAATTTCGAAAAACGAACTTGTATATAAATATTCTCCCGACTGTGGCAGATAGTTATAATTCAATCAATCAATCATGTGCCATGCCGGAAAGCGTGGGCGGTCATGACTCGCCATTTCACTCGATCACCAGAGTCGTGGATCAGCTCAGTGTTCCTGTCTCGTCCATGCCATGTGGCCAAGCCATCCAGGTATTTTCTTCTCGGTCTTCCTCTTGGTCTGTTCCCTTAGATCTTGCCAGTTGTCACTAAGTCCTCCAATCCATTTCTTCTCATAACAAGTCCAAAAATTTTGACTGTCTACGTCTAATTTCTCTAATCAATTTACGATTTTCATTTGTCTCCTGTAGTACTTGGTCATTGGTTTTTCTATCTGTCCATGGTATTTTTTTGCATTTTCCTCAGAAACCACATTTCTGCAGCCATCAGATGTTTTTCAGCTGGACTGCACATTATCCAAGTTTCACATCCATAAAAAAGAACAGGCTCTATGTATCCCCTCAACACTCTTTTTCTCGTTTCAATTGACATCTTTTTATTGGTCAGAATGTTTTTCATCTTGCTAAAGGCTACTTTCGCCATGGCGATTCTTGTTCTAATCTCTTCAAGGCATCTCCCATCAGATGTTATGACTGTTCCGAGATAATTGTACCGATTCACTTGTTGAAGAATATTCCCATTTACTTGTATATTACATTGTGGTACTTCGTTCTTCCTAGTGACGACCATAACCTGTGTCTTCTTACAATTTAATTCCAACCCCAGCTGCTTCACTGTGTACAACAACTGCGTCTACTAATTGTTGTAGATCTTGTGCATTGTCTGCAATCAATACTGTATCATCTGCATATCTAATGTTATTGATGTTTCGTCCTCCAATGCTGATTCCATTTATATCTTCTACATTCCTGCAAATATTTTCACTTTATAGGGAAAAAAGATCTGGAGACATTACACATCCCTGCCTAACACCTCTCTTAATAGGTTGATATTGTCCCACTTCATTATCAATCCTTATGGCAGCTTGTTGTTTCCAATATATGTTTTTTATAAGTCTAATGTCTTTCCCATCAATTTGTAGATCTGCAAGCATATCTACCATGTTGACATGTCTAACTCTATCAAAAGCCTTTGTGTAGTCAATAAAGCAAAGGTGTATATCCTTGTTTACTTCTATAGCACGTTCAATAACTGTTCGCAGCATATACACAGCATTTACTGTACCCTTTCCTTCTACAAACCCACATTGTTCTTCCCCTATTTCAGGTTGTATTTTCTTCCTCACTCTTTGCATGATAATTCGTAGCAAAATCTTTGTGATGTGGCTCATTATGCTAATTGTTCTATGTTGATCACATTCCACGGTTCCTGATTTCTTTGGGATTGCAATAAATACAGAATTACATAATTCAGAAGGTATATCTCCAGTATCATATAATGTGTTCAGCAGTCTGGTGACTTGATCTAGTCCAAATTATTCTAAAGCTTTAATCATTTCTGTTGTGATGTTATCTGCACCGGGGGCCTTGCCAGCTTTCATATGCTTAAGAACATTTCGACCCTCCATCTTCAAAATTGGCGGTCCTTCATTATTAAATCTAATATCATACTGTTCCTCTATGTTATCATTATAAAGGTTTTTCACATAATCTGTCCATACAGGTAGAATCTGATCTTTTTCTATTATGATTTTGCCATCTTTAGTTTTTAGACAGCCTGTTGATGTACTTGTTCTTTTATTAGTAAGTTTCTGAATTCTTGTGTGCACTAATTTGGTATTTTGACTGTTGTGTTGTTTTTCAATGTCTAAGCACTTTTCCTCAAAGCCATGCTTCTTTTGCCTCCTTACATAATATTCTGACTTGTCTGTGAATTTCTTCATATTTGGCAGGATTATTTTTGTTGAGTCTTCTTGTTTCCATTAGGTGTAAAATTTCTTCTGTCATCCATTTCTTACGATCCACCTTCTTTAATTTTGGAATAGTTGTTTCTGCAGCCAAACTGATTGAATTCTTAAACATTTCCCATTGATCATCCACATCCTGGAATAATATCTCTAGATCAGATAATATATCAAATCTGTTCTGTACTTCTATGTTGAATTTGTTTTGTATTTCCTTGTCATTACTAAATGTACACAAATCATATTTAGTGTTTCCTGTTATATACTTGATTTTCTTCAACTTTATCCTCAGTGTTCCTGTAAGTAGTCTGTGGTCACTATAACAATCAGCACTGGGAACTGTTTTTGCTATTGTTAGCGCGTTTCTAAATCTTTGCTAATCAGAATGTAGTCAATCTGGTTTCTGATCCTGCTATCAGGACTCCTCCATGTCCATAATCTTCTAGGGTGTTGCTTAAACCAGGAGTTTCTTACAATCATTTCCTGTTCTTTTGCCCACTCTACGAGTCTGTATCCCCTTTCATTTCTCTCACCTAAACCATAGTTTCCTACTGTGTATCTGTCACCTTGATTTCCTACTTTTGCATTGAAATCTCCTATTATGATGTTTATGTCTGAATTTTATTTCTTTAAGGCAGTCTCTAGTTAGTTAGTTAGTTAGTCGACAGATCATCCTCGTTGCACATCGGACCATTCAGTCCATAAGTGCTCGGATCCCCTCCTCAGCAAATCCCGCAGCGTGTAGCGGCTAACGACGCCAGTTCTGTGTTGGTTTATCAATCTTCTTTGGCTTCCTGCGTAGTGTTCTTGTTTGGCCACCCCTCTTTTAATTTGCTGCTCTCGCAGTCTGGCCATTGTTGTAGATTCACAGTCATCACTTGGTTCTTGCAAAAGTCTCACTTCTCGTAGAGCATTCAGAATGTCAGCCTGGTCCATGGCGCGTCCGCCCTTAACAGTAGCCTCACCTGCGAGCTTGTCAGCCCGCTCATTTCCTTGTACTCCCGCATGACCTGGCACGAATATGAAACTAATCTTTGCCAGCCGAGACCGCTCCAGAGGCAGCAACCATTCTTTTCGGATCGACCCCTCCTCTATCCTCTTGATCATGTTCATTGAGTCGCTAAGGAAACAAGCCCTAGTGAATGTCTGTGTCTCGAGCCATGTTATTGCTTTACTTACTGCCATGACTTCCATGGTCAGGCTACTTGTGGTTTCAGTGAAAGCACCAGAGTCCTCCTTCACAATTCTCCCTCCGGCCCGAGCTGTAAAGGCCCATGAGATTCTCACATGTCGGACGACCGACCCATCTGTGTAGATGACCGCGTCACTGTCTAGCGAATTCTCGAAAATCAACGCTTGTACTTCAGCCTCCACAGCAGCCGGATTTTCTTGTCTGCATTTTCTATCTAGTTGGATGCAAACTGAAAAGGATGTGCAGAAGTCTGTTGGCACTTACACCCACTCCTCGCCAGGTTCTAAGTCCTCAAGTGAACACACCTGTTGAAGAATGTCTTCGGCTTGACCCATCCACGACCGTCCTCTTTTTAACCTGCTGCCCTTCACCTTCCTAATTTCACTATGCAGTGGATGCTGTGTGTTTGCGTTAATTCTGAGGTAGGCGCGTGCCCTGCAAACTTGCATTCTCTCTTCAATGGTTGGAAAATCAAGAAGGTAGCGCATCGCCCTGCATGCTGTATCTCTTGTACATCCAAGAATAATGCGCATAGCTTCATTCTGTATCCTTTCCATCCTTTCTATCTGCTTATGGCTGAGAGTCAGGATTGCCATTGCATACTCCAAAACAGACATGACCAGCCCCTCGTACAGAAGACATAGATGGCGCTGCTCACAGTTTGCTGCCGCCATCACCCGCATCGCTGCCAAGCCCCGCTTGGCCTTTGTTATCACCTGGTCTATGTGCACATTATAAGCAAGGCTTCGATCAAACCGTATCCCCAGGTAATTCATTGCCTGCGTTCTTTCCACCGTCTCTGAACACAGCATTACAGTTGGTGTTGGATTGTTGACAATATGATTATTCAACGAGAACCAAGTCACTGTTGCCTTTGTTGGGTTGACCATTGCCCCAGCTTCATCACACCAGCAGTCTCTATGTCATTATAAAATTCCTCTACACTATCTTCACTGGATTCTCCTGTTGGAGCATATACTTGAATAATATTTATGCTAAAAGATCTGCCACTTAATTTAACTAGTATAACTCTGTCCGACACAGCCCAATATCCTTGAACAGATATTGTTGTTTTCCGGTACAAAATAATAGCCACTCCACTTTGTCGGTCTTCACCTCCAGAATTAAAAATCTTAAAATCTGCACCTATCTTGATAGTCTGCCTAGGCAAACATGGAGCAAGATACCTGGGCTGTCCGTACCTGCAAAGACACAAAGACGTCTTAAAGATCGCCACCATCACAAAGACACCATTCAAGGAAGCAATGCGGAGGGGCCAGACAGCCACGGGTATAGCACAAGCTGAAAAATATCATCTTCAAAAGCAGATAGACGAGTTGAAGAAGCAAGTCAAGGCACTGCTGACGACGACTCCGACCAGCGATAATGAGAAGCTGCTGGTCGACATGAAAGAAATCCAGCTCAACATCAAACAAGAGATCCAGCGCATGGCTGAGATGAAGAAGGAGAACGAAGAAATCCTACAAATGATCAAGACCGAAAGAGAATTGCATAGAGCTGAAATGGAACTTTTTCAAAACAAACTAACAGAAGCCACACAAGAACTCGGAGAGAAACCGTAAGAAGAAAACCAAGAGTCCGAGCCTGAACCGCAAACTAAAGCCAGCAGCCCAACAACAACGCCCAAGAGGGAACTACTATACCGTCGGATCTCTGAAGGAGGCACAGAATACCCAGTCGACAAGGAGGAACTCAAGCGCGAGGAATTCAGAAGGCGCTGGGAAGAAAAAGAAAAGAAGAAGCCTAAGAAACTCCGGGGGAAACCGATGGTATACCCAGTCTTACACTACGACTGTGAGAACGACTTCGAGTACTATATAGATGACGGTAAAATCGTCCCATGGCTGACCACGGAGGAAGAAAACTTTAGGCAGCAGTTTCGCAAACGCGACAGTGAAAACAGGCACAAGGAGGAAAATGAAAAAATCGAAAAGCTAATACAGAAAATACACAAAAAAGGAGACAAAAATACCAAATAAAAAGTCCTTTTAAGGACTGCAACCATTCAAGCCAGGAGCCTGCGCCAACAAAGAAAACAAGAGGAAACATGCACAAAGGACAGCCGCCGACCGATCATCCAGCTGGAGTGGGATTACGAAAAGTCCTTATAAGGACTGCAGCCAGTCAAGCCAGACGAGCCAGGAGCCTACTCAAACAAAGAAAACCACAAGAACAGACGAGCACAAAGGATAGCCGCCGACCGATCCCACCGCTGACGTCACAGACACAAACGCTACATAACCAGTCCGAGATAGGACTCACAAGACAAGAATTAGGGTGAATACACCCACAAAAACCACGGACCTCAACAATAACCACAGCTCATGAAGCAGATTAGACGAGGCCGAATTTGGAATTTTTGTTTTAGAATCAACCAACCAACCAACCACCTATCTTGATGCCTGCTCCTGTCCATCTCGTTTCACACATCCCTAGAATATTAATTTTTCTCTTTCAATTTCTTGTTTCATGTTCTCTAATTTTTCGTCGTCGTTTAACGTCCTAACGTTCCATGTTGCTAATTTTAATGTCTCTGTCCTTGTTTTGCGATGATCAGTCTTTAGGCGAATCAGAATGTACTAGGCATTTTTAAAGAGGTAGTTTGCCGGTGCTTTCCTCTATGGCAGTAACCGTACTGGTCGATTGACCGCAGCCATTGTTTCACGAATGAGATCCTCTGCTTGCCGTAGCGAAACTTGAGACCATGTTATAATTGCTTTGTCAAAAATAGCTGTATTAATGAGTCCTGAATTGACTATTGTTGCACATTTCTTAATGCATGTATTGCTATTGTTAGTGTCTAAGATGAAATAATATATGATAATCAGCATGTGATATGCCAATAAAAGCGTTGGCGGTCATGTTCCGCCACCTCTCACAACCACCAGATTAGTGGATCAGCTCCGTGTTCTTGTCTCGAACCTTCACGTGACCAAACCAACTAGATATTTACTCTCTGCCTTTCCCTTGCTCGTTTCCCCTTAATCTCACTAGCTATAACTAAGCTCACTGGTTTATTTCTTCTCCTAGCGTGCCTAGAAAATGTTGACTACATCTAATTTCTCTAATAAGGTTTTCATCTGCTTCTTGTAGGACTTGCTCATTAGTGTTTCTGTATATCCGTAGTATTTTTTTTTGCATTTTCTTCAGAAACAACATTCTCACTGCCATTCATTATTTTTTCAGCTTGTCTACTCATTATCCACATCTCATATCCATACAAAAGTATAGGTTCTATGTAACACCTCAATGCTTTTTCATATGATAACAGAGAGATCAGAAAAGCAGCATTTTAGACGGGACTGCGTGCCCAATTCTTAAGACTTTATAAATAAAGTTGGTTAATTTAATCTGTCTGTCTATCGGCAATTAGAATGAGGAATAGTGTGGGCCTCCACACATGTCTCAGTGCTAAGAAAGCGCCTTTTACCCGTTACGTTAGCCAAAAATAGTAAAATCCAGCCAAAACAAAATTTTTAGCTCAAATGTGCAATCGGCACTACTGTATGGACCAGAACATAAAGAACAACTAAAAGAATTACAAATAAACTACAACCACTCACTAGTTGGTGCCGGCAAAGAATAGTGGGAATAAAATAATATCACAGAATCACGAATGTAGAGCTGGTGTTGAGAACCAAGCAAACCCCAGTGAACCAAGAGGTGAGGAAAAGATGTTGGCGCTGAGTAGGACACACACTGAGGCAGCCTCAGGACAATATAACTAGACACTATCTTGCCTGGGACCCACAAGATAGAACACACAGTGAGAAAACCTCAGGACAATATAACTAGACACTCTTTTGTCAGGAACCCACACGACATAACACACACTAAGAACACCTGTGGACAATATAACTAGACACTCTTTTGTCTGGAACCCACACGACAGAACACACACTGAGAAAACCCCAGGACAATATAACTAGACACTCTTTTGTCTGGAACCCACACGACAGAACACACACTAAGAAAACCTGTGGACAATATAACTAGACACTCTTTTGTCTGGCACCCACATGATAGAATAAAAACTGTAAGGGCTGATCTGGTTCACAATATCAGTCACGCGTCTAGCGTTCGTTGTCTCAAATGGCTGTGTAATGTGCAGCCAATCGGGATCTTCCTAACGCCCCAAGTTAGCGAGGCAGGCGTTTCGATAATGTAACCTCATCGGGAAGCCAGAGTCGTGGCGAAAGAGCAAATTTGTACGACCGTTCGACAAAGTCTCGATAAGCGCCCACTTTCTCTCTCTCTCTCTCTCTCTCTCTCTCTCTCTCTCTCTCTCTCTCTCTCTCTCTCTCTCTCTCTCTCTCTCTCTCTCTCTCTCTCTCTCTCTCTCGATGAGTAGTGGGCCAGCAGGCTATACTTAGTTAGTCAGTAAGCTGGCATAGCTTTTCGGTCAGTCCCGCCGCGTAGCTTGAAAGCTCGTCGGTAGGCGTCCAGTGGTTTTGCATATATCACCGGTGCCACATGGCGTTTAGACATAATGACGTCATCGGAATGGGCGGTGGAAAATCATATACGGAGTTTCCCATTCAGACACTAAAGTGGATGTCAACAGAGGAATCCAAGGAGAATGGGGAGAACGTCAGAACACGGCAACGGGGACGCTTCGAGAGAGGACATCAGGACAGCGGTGTTTTCTATGGGCTCCGTGTTGGAGAGGATAGGATCTGGTTTGGTGCAATCTTCTTAGTGAGCGAGGAAATCGTCTGTTGTCTCACATTCATACAGTGATGGGACCGGGACAGGAATAACCCTTAGACGAGTTTAGAAAAACCTACTACACGGATTTGAACGAAGGACATCGCTGACACAATAGTGGAATTGAGAGCTGATTCGTAGATAGTTAAATAACCACCCGTCCCTGTCTTAAGGGCAGGTTATATTCTAGAACAGTCTCTTGTGTATAATTCTGCAGTGCATTAATAAATGCCTTTTAATTGCCGTCGGCTAGTTCGTGTCGGTTCATCAAGGTGAGTTGGTTTACAGTTGATTTATTTAACGAGCTTCATTAAAGCCTTTGATTCCCGTTTGGAGTTCATTTGGGAGTTATGCTTTAAGACAATGTGGGGTCTCTGATCCAGAAAGCATCGTGTGGATGTAAACAACGAAGATTCCCGCCATATCGCTAAGTAAACGAAGGAGAATGCACACCAGGATCAATTCCTGAAGCACGATGCAGCACCAAGATCGCTTGTTACGCGCCAACATGGCAGTTGCCGAAAGATCGTGAGAAACGCCAACATACTTATTGTTTGACGATTATCTGCAGGTAAAGTGACTAAATAATTTAATTAAACTAGTCCTTCATAAGTGCCACAGTTTGAGAAGTTTATCAGTGGAAAGAAAGAAATAAAGATTACACTATGCTATACTTAACTGATCTACATACATGGTGCGCACGAGCAGAAACAGATAATGAACATTACGTGTATTTAATAACAGCAAATTATATACTATCTTTTGAGACAATAGTAAATAGTTAAATACGATCATAATATTGTCCAAGTTTGGGAGAGTGAAGCACAATACAGTAGTGGAAAAGTAAACACAACTGATATATTTGGTTTACGGATCGTTTGAGTCCACACTCGACTTATAATGTGTTGTTGGTACAGAAGAAGGAGGCGTTAGCGTCCTACACGACATTTCCACTCTGTTGACAAAGCAGTGAGTCAAACTTATAATAGGAGAAAGAACACTTACTTTCACGCTTATGACACTGATATAACTACACACAAGGATGGTACGATATTGCCAGTACCCACACATTTAACATACGAGTATCAAGAATAAGGGGACACATATGAAGATTAAGTTGACACAGTACGCCATGATGCAAGTAATTTTCAACAACGATCCTCACTGAATCTTCACTACTGTCACATACGAAGCATTGAACTTTACACAGTACCACTTCATTACTTTAAACTTTACTTTTCACGAGGAACTGCAATATATATTTCTGAGTTACAACATGGATACACATCATCATTACACCTCAGCATGCAGGAAATGAAATCTAACACATTATTTATTGTACATGTCTGAAAACGTGCTGACGTCGGATGTTGGAGGATGTTATACACTACCATGAAGATTACCTTCGCCACATAGATTGTCATCTCTCAAGGAAGTTTAGGTGTGACATTCAATTGGTCGCTACACGTTAGATATCACGTCAGGACTTATTATATATACTCTTATTCTGATACTGATACCCTGACGCCAGGACATTGAGGCAACGCTTCTACACAGAATACCACACACAATTTGAAGAGTTTACGATTTGTATACGATTACCAATACTTACGTTGGCTTTATTATAATTATATAAGCAGCAACTATTAATTACAAATGCCAACCACGGATATATTCGTTCATCCGTATTCAAGTCAACGAGATTAGCGGAACACAAGGGATACCAACGCTATTCATAAGGAATTTTAATTTGTACATGTTGCGCTACCATACCAAGTGAGTCAAGGGATTGACAACGACATTTCAGGCATCGCCGTCAGTATCACTGACTTTTTAATCCCTGAAACAGCATTTCGCTTATTTCACAGTGACAGTTCATTATATTAGACTGACACCTCACTGGCATAGGATCAACGGACACGAAGTTGCGTCACAAAATATTGTTGTCTACATTACACATGGGACATTATGGATGTTGTGTCCGGACAGTAGAGCTGTAATCTACTCATTACCACATCAAGAGTCGACAGGACACTACATTAACACGAGTCGGATCGACAGGAAGTGTTTCGAGCTTGATACGAAAGTGAGTCACGCATAACTGAACTCGACATTCGTTAGAGGACTTACTTCCGAGGCCCGCATCAAACACTCATCGTCCAGCCTAGCATCAGAATAAGGCTGTTACATTGCATCAAGGTTCAACGTACACGCCCTAACCAATCACGATTACGCATGGGTTGGTCACGGATCACGTGATCCAAGGGCGGAGTGCAAGTTCATTGTACTCTCGTGAGAGTGTATAAGCAAATTTTCTAACATACAGTCGTGCTTACTGACCAACACACCCACAACTGCATACGATATTCAACATAGTTGGTCGCTAATTGGCAATGATACCAGGTCACTTGGACAACGCCACATGTGGATACACAGACAACAGCACACCTACACTGGAGCATACTAATTTCTGAAATCGCTGAGGACATTGTTACAGTGGATAAACTCAACTAGATCAATCAGGACCGAACATTTACTACGTACGTCAACATTTACTGACAACGATAACGTCTGGACATAACGTCAACTTTTTGTTCCACACGTCATAGTGGACACCAAAGGAATCAACCAAATAGTGCACAAGGCCAGTATATGTTATTGTTGGTTAATGTGTTGTTGTTGATAAATGAGGTGCCTATTATTTAATATTAAGTAAATTAGTTAAAAAAATGGACAGGTGGGCGGTTGGAAGAGCGTTTCTACATTAAGCAAGGACACTTGAATATTGTGGTGTCAACACATAATTGTTGTCTTGGGTTAAGTATAGTAGTAATTTCTATAAAAGTACTATTGTCTTTTATGAAAGAAAATATCTAATTACGGCACTCGTCAGTCGTCTTCTGTCATTGTTGTCTAGTATTGTATATTCTTTATACTGAATATATTTCTTATATTATTTTCTGTTATTTACAGATAATAACACTTCAGATATATAGATAGCAAGAAGTTACTGAATTTCTTTATTGTTCAAGTTTACAGTGCTGTTGAGTTACAGTTCACATGTTGTTCAACAGTTGTTATATTGATTATCTTATCTGAATCGAACATATTTACATTTTTGCATGGTGCTATCATATTTCAGCTAGATAAATTATTATACAGATAGGTCAAGATGGCTACACTTCTAGATTGCGTTATCTTGGGAGAAAAAAATGGTCTAACTGGTGCTGAGCTTCGAAACTGGGCTCTGCAAGAATTCAGAGCTAAAACTGCACGTGAGAAGGAGGAACGATTGCAAAAACTAGCAACTGAAAAGAAGGAACGACAAAAGAAATGGGTTCTTGAAAACGAACTAAAGGAACGTGAGATGGCTATCAAACGAAGTGAACTAGTTCTGGAACATGAAAAGAGGGTAGCCTTGCACCGCGAACGAATAGAGTCTAGAGAAAAAGAATTAACTTTGCAACGTGAAAAGATATCTGCAATGAGGAGAGAGATGGAAGAAAGACAATTAACCGTAGAGACAGAAATCAAGCAAAAACGACTCGCACTCGAAAATGAGAATCTTGCAAAGGAAGCTATGTGGAAGGAGCGTATAAGACAAATGTATGAAATAAAAGAAAGTAATCACACAAGTAAAGTATGTGCTACAGTAGTGAAAGAACCAAATCGCCAGAGATTTCGTTCAGAAAGGAACTATAGAACACAAGTCTAACGAAACACTTACAAGTACAAATGCCCAAATTGAAACAACACAAGAAGAAGAAGAAGAAGAAGAAGAAGAAGAAGAAGAAGAAGAAGAAGAAGAAGAAGAAGAAGAAGAAGAAGAAGAAGAAGAAGAAGAAGAAGAAGAAGAAGAAGAAAAGACGCAAATAGAACAGGGTACATCAACGGTAGACATGCATGATTCAACGCTACTGAGTGATAGCATAACGGTAAATAAGTGCAAATACCAAGATTTGCACAAAGTCAACGAACCCAAACATGAAGAAATAACGGATACTCAAAAACAAAGCAAACGAGATTATTTGTCGGTAAATGACATATTTTTGAAACATTCAAAAAAGAAACCAAAAGTTACACGCATTGGTTGTTACACACAAAAGTTGCATGCACAACAAGCGGGGAAACATAGTGTAAACGGGTTCATACAAACAAAAACGCATATCATAAACATGCACACAGAAGTGAAGAAGCATAGCACAAATATACACACAAAAGGCAAGAGATGTATTACATACATACGCACAGAAGTCAAGAAGTGTGTCACAAACGTACATACAGAAGTCATTAGGTGTATTACACACATACACGCTGAAGTTAAACAGTATGTCACTAACAGATACACACAATCAAAGAAATACGTTGCGTGCAGCATTAAAATTATCCATTCACAAGTTAAAAGAAGATACACAAAGTTACCATGTACAAATATTGGCATGCGTGCAGAAGAGAGATTCTACAGATTTGAAACAAAGAAAGAAAGAAAGAAAATGAATGAAAGGACGAATAAAAGAAAAAATAACAAGAAAAATAAAATGGGATGAATGTGAAAGTGTTAGGTTCATATCAACACATAGTACACTACAGACACATTAGGGGCTTATTACTTAGTTATCCCAGATGTCACTGTGTAAGGTTATACTTGTCAGAATTGTTCTCACTATTTTTCTTCACTTAAGTGTGTGAAAATATGTTGGTTCTCTATTCTACAGATAATTGTTCGTAACTATATCGTTATTAGAGAACTTAATAATTTTATGAAGAGTATTTGATTTAAATATTTATTATATTTCTGATTTATTATCTTAGAAATCTTGAATCTTTGAGATATGATTCTTCACAAAACTGTAAGAGCTACAACTCAATTATAATCTTGCCGATATTTTAAATCAACTATAAATATAAATATTTTATTCAATTTATTCAATCCTAGTTTATTATAGTTGTTGGTTCATAGAGTGTTTGGAAATGGGTTAGATAGCACCGAATTTACTGGCAATACACACACAGATCAACAATTACATATTATTAATGCAAGTAGCTAGTTTAAGTAGTTGGATACTTCTGTCAATATGTGATTTTGACAGGATGATAAGAAATTTACGTGAGGAGGAACCGTTGAGGCATGGATAACTTTGGGAACTTTGACTTGTGTGGCTTTTCTCCTGTATCGAGTTTTCACTTGGATGGTTTGTGACTGGGGGTAACTACTTTAAAGGAAAAACGGTGAACACGTATTGTGAGATGAGTTGAATTGAATTATTATTAGTATGTGTATATAGAGTTAATTTAATGAATTGTGATAATAGTTGATTAGTTAACGTAGTTAGATTAAATACTATGTTAGTATAGTTATATTTTGATCATTGATCATTAGTTATTATTGCTGGTCTTGTGAAAGTCATTGTGTCTACACTGCTATGTGACAGGTTAATTCTATTGATGTAAAGAAAAAAATGATTACATCATTTTAAAAGGGAGGGGGGCATACTGCCACATGGCGTTTAGACATAATGACGTCATCGGAATGGGCGGTGGAAAATCATATACGGAGTTTCCCATTCAGACACTAAAGTGGATGTCAACAGAGGAATCCAAGGAGAATGGGGAGAACGTCAGAACACGGCAACGGGGACGCTTCGAGAGAGGACATCAGGACAGCGGTGTTTTCTATGGGCTCCGTGTTGGAGAGGATAGGATCTGGTTTGGTGCAATCTTTTAGTGAGCGAGGAAATCGTCTGTTGTCTCACATTCATACAGTGATGGGACCGAGGACAGGAATAACCCTTAGACGAGGTTAGAAAAACCTACTACACGGATTTGAACGAAGGACATCGCTGACACAATAGTGGAATTGAGAGCTGATTCGTAGATAGTTAAATAACCACCCGTCCCTGTCTTAAGGGCAGGTTATATTCTAGAACAGTCTCTTGTGTATAATTCTGCAGTGCATTAATAAATGCCTTTTAATTGCCGTCGGCTAGTTCGTGTCAGGTTCATCAAGGTGAGTTGGTTTACAGTTGATTTATTTAACGAGCTTCATTAAAGCCTTTGATTCCCGTTTGGAGTTCATTTGGGAGTTATGCTTTAAGACAACCGGGTACCGAGGGAGTGCGCTGAGCGATTGCTACCCTTGGCCTGCGTGTGCGTCAATAATCCGTCTGTGCGATAGATATCTGGTTGATCCTGCCAATAGTCATATGCTTGTCTCAAAGGTTAAACCATGCATGTCTAAGTTCACACAATCTCAAGGTAAAATCGCGAATAGCTCATTAAATCAGTCGACGTTCCTTAGATGACACGAATCTTACTTGGATAACTGTAGCAATTCTAGAACAAATACATGCTTATCAAGCTCGGGGAAAGAGCCCTTTTATTAGATCAAAACCAATCGTCGTTGCTCTTCCTGGGGCTCGGCGTTCCCACTGGTTACTCTGGATAACTTTGGGCTGATCGCATGGCCTTACGTGCCGGCGACGAGCTTTCAAATGTCTGCCCTATCAAATGTCGATGTACGTGACATGCCTACCATGTTTGTAACGTGTAACGGGGAATCAGGGTTCTATTCCTGAGAGGAAGCATGAGAAACGGCTACCACATCCAAGGAAGGCATCAGGCGCGCAACTTACCCACTCTCGGCACGGGGAGGTAGTGACGAAGAATAACAATACGGCACTCTATCGAGGCCCCGCAATTGGAATGAGCACACTGTAAACTCTTTAATGAGGATCTATTGGAGGGCCAGTCTGGTGCCAGCAGCCGCGGTAATTCCAGCTCCAATGGCGAATATTAATGTTGTTGTGGTTAAAAAGCTCGAAGCTGGATCTCAGGTGCAGGCGGGAAGTCCGGCTTGCGCCGGTTCACTGCCCGTTGTTCCTGCCCTACCGTCTGTTGGCTCTCTCCCGTGGGTGCTCTTCGCTGAGCGTCCCGGATGGCCGGCGCGTTTGCATTGAAAAAAAAAAATCAGAGTGTTCAAAGCAGACCTCGGCTGCCTGAATAATGGTGCATGGAATAATGGAGTATGACCTCGGTTCTATTTTGTTGCTTTTCGGAATTGGAAGTAATGATTAACAGAGACAAACGGGGACATTCGTATTGCGACGTCAGAGGTGAAATTCTTGGATCGCAGCAAGACGAGCTACTGCGAAAGCATGTGTTAAGAATGTTTTCATTAATCAAGAATGAAAGTCAGAGGCGCGAAGACGATCAGATACCTTCCGAGAAGCGAAATGGAATATACCTTGGCCAGCTTATCCACTGAATTTAAAGTTCGAATCATTTGCAAGGTGCCACTACATTCTAGATCCAGACATTTGTTCTACCGCTCTCAGCTGAGGTATATGGTTTAACGCCTCTAAGTCATTATCCTCCGGGTGTGAGGGCCTAAACGTTACTAACCCTCTGCTGAATGGATGTGAGATGCTGAGCTTGCTATACGCTCTGCCCAGACACTTACTGTACGGCTCTCAACTGAAGGAAATGGCTCAACGCTTCTAAGTCAATATCTCTCGGATGTAAGGGCATGCATGGAGGTAAGATGCCGAGCCGGCGACATCTGCAGCCTACCTTATGAGAGCTACCAAAGGCGGTGAAAAAACGTCCCAGTCGCACGCAATGGTTACGATGTAAGCCTGTATCAAAAGCTCACTGAGTGGGCGTAATTAAGGAGGAAAACGTCTCATCACAAAATGGAACGCTTGGCTAGTTAATCCATTACGTGCAGTCCGAAGAGGAAGCTTGCTGAGTTTATGTCGTCTCATTAACATGAAATGGAATGCTTGGCTAGCAAATCCATTACGTGGAAGTCAGAACGAAGGGTTGCTGAGTGGATATCGTCTGCAGATTGATCGTTCCTGGTTTGCGTGAGGTGCTGGCAGTAGCGAACGAAATGCCCAATATATGAAAGTGAGGAAGTAAAGCAGCAATGCGCAGGACGTGACGACCGCTTGGGTGAGCCCAGCACTAGAACGCTATGTGTCGGTTTTGCAATTATGGAAGCCTCCTTGGATGGCCCATGCCTTCCCTTAATGGTTGACAGTGATGTCTTTGGCCGTTCTAACTTGACCAGCTGAGATGTGCACGACACCACAACAGTGAGAGTCGAATGTTCCTCAAAGCCCCAGGAAGGCTAACCTGATTAAAGAACGCCCGCAGAAGTCAGATGTGCCGGCCTAAGGGTGCAAATAAAATTGGCACAATTCAAAATCGTCCGAGTGAGAGTGGAATGTCCTTCGTGAAAAGTCCGAACCGAAAGCTCGCTGAATGGACGTCGTCTGCAGACTGGCCGTTCCTGATTTGTGGTGGGAAGCGGCCTGTGGCGAACGAAATGCCCAATACATGGAAGTGAGGAATTAAAGTAGGCATGTGCAGAACGTGGCGATTCCTTGTGTGAACCCAGTACAAGAGAGCTAGGTGTCGACTCTGCAATTATAATAGCCTCCTTGGATGGCGGATAATGCCCATGGACTGCCCCTGCCTTCACTTGAGGGTTGACCGTGAAGTCTTCGACAGTCCTGACCTGACCAGCTGGGATGTGGACGGCAGCACAACAGTGAGCAACACGGGAAAGGCTAGCCCGGATAAAAAAACGCCCACAGAAGTCGGGTGTGTCGTCCTAAGGATGCAAATAAAATTGGCACAACGCAATTACGTCTGAAAAAACATTCCGGATTAACGCAGAAGAAAAAGAACAAACACTGATAAAACCTGAGGACAATGTAACTAGACACTCTCTTGTCTGGAACCCACAATATAGGAGACAACCTGAGGACAATATAACTAGACAATATGTTGTCTGGAACCCACAATATAGGAGACAACTTGAGGACAATATAACTAGACAATATGTTGTCTGGAACCCACAATATAGGAGACAACCTTGAGGACAATATAACTAGACAATATGTTGTCTGGAACCCACAAGATAGGAGACAACCTGAGGACAATATAACTAGACAATATGTTGTCTGGAACCCATAAGATAGGAGACAACCTGAGGACAATATAACTAGACAATATGTTGTCTGGAACCCACAAGATAGGAGACAACCTAAGGACAATATAACTAGACAATATGTTGTCTGGAACCCACAAGATATGAGACAACCTGAGGACAATATAACTAGACAATATGTTGTCTGGAACCCACAAGATAGGAGACAACCTGAGGACAATATAACTAGACAATATGTTGTCTGGAACCCACAATATAGGAGACAACCTGAGGACAATATAACTAGACAATATGTTGTCTGGAACCCACAAGATAGGAGACAACCTGAGGACAATATAACCTGAGGACAATATAACTAGACAATATGTTGTCTGGAACCCACAATATAGGAGACAACCTGAGGACAATATAACTAGACAATATGTTGTCTGGAACCCACAAGATAGGGCACACACTGAGAAAACCTCAGGACAATATAACAAGACTCTCTTGTCTGGAAGCCACAAGATACGACACACGCTGAGAAAATCTGAGGACAATATAACTAGACACTCTCTTGTCTGTAACCCACAAGATAGGACACACACAGAGACAACTGAGGACAATATAACTAGACAATATGTTGTCTGGAACCCACAAGATAGGGCACACACTGAGACAACCCGAGGACAATATAACAAGACACTCTCTTGTCTGGAACCCACAAGATAGGACACACACTGAGACAACCCGAGGACAGTAAACTAGACACTGTCTTGTCTGGAATCCATAAAGCAAACGAAATAGCGGGTGAACTGAAAACACACGGAGAATAGAATTACAGACAGACATGAATGATGTTGGGGGGACATGGAGGGAGCTGCAGGAGGTAATAAACTACAGGACGGCTTGTCGTGTTTTGGTTGAGGATCTGTAACAGCGAGGAAGGAGGGCAGAAGAAGGAGTTTGACATTGCTTTCAGAACCGCCAACTCTAATACTATTGTGAAAATGAACTCAAAGCAGATGGCTTCCAAATCAATTTGTTAGAATCCGACACTCTGGTTTAATGAATCAGCGTCCACTTCACAACATGAATGCCGAAGATTTGTTTAATCCGTTATATCGGGATTACAATACTGTGTTGAAGAGGACTGGTCGAGTGGATAGAATGTATTGTTTTCCTTCGGGAGTCCTGAGTTCGAATCCTCGGTAAGGGGTGGATTTTTTCTGACGGGGACAAAATGAAATTCCTAACCTACACTGTGTTGAAATGCTACATATAACCTGTATATTTGTATGGACGTGGAGCGCGGACAATGAGCAAGCAGGCTGAAAAACATCTGATGGCTGCGGAAATGTAGGATAATGCAAACAATACTCAGGACAGACAGAAAAAAAAACAATAGCCACGTTTCAAAGTTTTAAAAGAAACAACTGATAATCGTAGACTGATAGAGAAATTAGACGTAGACAGTCAAAATTTTCTGGTCACTTTATGAGACGAAATAAATTGGAGAACCTGATGACAACTGCAAGATCGTGAGGAAGACAACAAGGGAGAGGCAGAGAAGTAAATACCTGGATGGCTTGGTCATGTGATATGATCGAGACAAGAACACGGAGCTGATCCATGACTCTCGTGATCGCGTGTGACGGCGAAACATGACCGCCTTCGCTTATAGGCATGACACATGATGATGATAAAGACAACAGATAAACAAAAATACGTGCAGACAAGTGACAAACATTCCTCTACGACATGAAGCCGGTGGACTGACCTTCACATCTCATCCCCGAGTGCCCTCCCTGGCAGGTCAGACATTGTCCGGAGTCAGGCAGACATACATTGCCAGCGCAGTTCACGGGACACGTGTATACACATTTGTCTCCGTATGTTCCTGGGGGACAGTCTGGAATGTGTTGTTAGTTAGTTATTTAGTCAGTCAGTCAGTCAGTCAGTCAGTCAGTCAGTCAGTCAGTTAGTTAGCTAGTAAGTTAGTTATATAGTTAGAAGCCAGTTAGTCAGTCAGTTAGTTAGTTAGTCAGTCAGTTAGTTAGTTAGTCAGTCAGTCAGTCAGTTAGTTAGCTAGTAAGTTAGTTATATAGTTAGAAGCCAGTTAGTCAGTCAGTTAGTTAGTTAGTCAGTCAGTTAGTTAGTTAGTTAGTACAAAGAGATCACAAAGAAAAGGCTTATTCCATGCTCAGTCTTCGTAGACTTAGATGGATAGGACATCTTACGAGGATGGATGATGGTAGAATACCAAAGGACATCTTTTTTTGGTGAATTACAGATGGGTAAGAGATCTCAGGGTCGGCCTCTACTACGATACAAAGATGTGTGTAAGCGGGACATGATTGATACAGGCATTGATAATGCACATTGGGAGCAAGTCGCCGCTGAACGTGTTGCATGGAGGGCAAACATCAGAAATGGAATAAAGACAAAGGAGAAAATTATTGCAGATAAGTCACACCACACCGAGAGTGTGAGACGTATGATGGTGCATGATGGTGGAAATGACCACGTGTTCACATGCACCCACTGTGAACGGATATTTACAGCGCAAATTGGCCTTATCAGTCACATTCGCTACCGCCATGGGTAAAAGTTATTATGCCTTTTAAAGCACAAACTATCGCCTGTCAAGACGGCAAGGTGCCAATGTATGTGTATGTACTTAGTCAGTCAGTCAGTCAGTCAGTCAGTCAGTCGGTCAGTCAGCCAGTCAGTCAGTCAGTCAGTTAGTTAGCTAGTAAGTTAGTTATATCGTTAGAAGCCAGTTAGTCAGTCAGTTAGTTAGTTAGTCAGTCAGTCAGTCAGTCAGTTAGTTAGTTAGTTAGTTAGTTAGTTAGTTAGTTAGTAAGTTAGTCAGTCAGTCAGTCAGTTAGTTAGTTAGTTAGTTAGTTAGCTAGTAAGTTAGTTATATAGTTAGAAGCCAGTTAGTCAGTCAGTTAGTTAGTCAGTCAGTCAGTTATTTAGTTAGTCAGTTAATTAGTTAGTTAGTTAGTCAGTCAGTCAGTCAGTTAGTTAGTTAGTTAGTTAGTTAGTTAGCTAGTAAGTTAGTTAGTCAGTCAGTCAGTTAGTTAGTTAGTTAGCTAGTAAGTTAGTTATATAGTTAGAAGCCAGTTAGTCAGTCAGTTAGTTAGTTAGTCAGTCAGTCAGTTAGTTAGTTAGTCAGTTAGTTAGTTAGTTAGTCAGTCAGTCAGTCAGTTAGTTAGTTAGTTAGTTAGTTAGTTAGCTAGTAAGTTAGTTAGTCAGTCAGTCAGTTAGTTAGTTAGTTAGCTAGTAAGTTAGTTAGTCAGTCAGTCAGTCAGTCAGTCAGTCAGTCAGTTAGTTAGTTAGTTAGTTAGCTAGTAAGTTAGTTAGTCAGTCAGTCAGTCAGTTAGTTAGTTAGTTAGTTAGTTAGCTATAAGTTAGTTAGTCAGTCAGTCAGTTAGTTAGTTAGTCAGTTAGTTAGTTAGTTAGTTAGTCAGTCAGTCAGTCAGTTAGTTAGTTAGTTAGTTAGTTAGTTAGCTAGTAAGTTAGTCAGTCATTCAGTCAGTTAGTTAGTTAGTTAGTCAGTCAGTCAGTCAGTTAGTTAGTTAGTTAGTTAGTTAGTTAGTTAGTCAGTCAGTCAGTTAGTCAGTTAGTTAGTTAGTTAGTTAGTTACTTAGTTAGTTAGTTAGTTAGTT
>JACEFZ010014222.1:42500-112500 GCA_014155875.1 Cepaea nemoralis
TCTACCTACCCGTTGGTGAATTTCTCTAAACAGATCATACCCGTTGGTGGGCTCCTCTAAACAGAGAATACTCAAGGTAGCTGGTTCCACCTACCCATTGCTGGGATTCTATAAGCAGATCCTACCCAAGGTACCCGGCTCTGCCTACCTTTTGGTGGGTTTCTCTAAATAGATCCTGTCCGAGCTCTACGTACCATTGGTGGATTTCTCTAAACAGGTCCTATCCGGGCTCTACGTACCCTTTTGTGGGTTTCTCTAAACAGATCCTACACAATGTAGCGGGTTCTACTTACACGCTGGTGGTTTTCTCTAAACAGACTCTACCCGTTGGTGGGTTCATCTAAACAGTTCCTATCCAAGGTATCCGGTTCTACCTACCTTTTAGTGGGTTTCTCTAAACAGATCCTATCTGGGCTCTACCTACCCCTTTTTGGGTTTCTTCCCTGACAACTTTGCCAAGACGGTAGGGTCACGGCCTACTCTTTGCGATTTTCTTCTGCCAAAGAGTTTTTAACGTTCTCAAAAATCACACTAGACTTTATGTTTTTCGTGTTTGTGTGTGTATGTGTGTGCATGTGTGTATACGTGTGAGTGTGTATATGTGTGTGTATGGGTTTGTACGTGTGTATGTATGTGTGTATATGTATATGTGTATGTATGTTCGTATGTTTGTTTGTTCCTATGAGTCTGGTCTTAGTCAGATATGACTGAGCTACCGTATGACAGTAGACGGTACTACCTGCTTTCTGTCAGCGCCGAATGTTGGGCGGCGCTTACCAAACCCGACACCCCACATTGTGCCAACGGCTTCGGGCGGAAGAGCGCAATTGGGAGGGTACTAGCCTTATCCTGGTGCGAGGAAATGCAACCCAAAGACAAAATAAGTCATGGCAGGGCAGACCAGGCCCTAAGCCTTGGTTGGCAGCTGGTCTAGGATCGAAGCTCCGACAGGCGGACAGTTAGAGCATTGCTTTGCTGATCCGGCAGCTTCTGCAGCTTGTCTTGTTCCAGATTATAGGTGTCAACTTTCCTCTGGAGTGAACTAGGCAGGCCGAGAGAGGGATCATGCTGCATGGGCAACACATGGTTTCTTTATTTTAGCCCAGGCTTTGTGCTATGGAGAGGCAATAACTCCATCCCTGGTCTTAACCGGTCTCGGAATCAAAGCGAGAGGCAACTGTTACGGGTTATAAGTCCTTGTCAGTTGGCGTAGACATGGGGCGCCACGCGTTGCCTCTGACGGTGGAGACACCTACAGGATGTCACTGATCAGCTACCGCCCGCCTCAAGCTGGGCAGCCCCCAGCCAATTGGGTGCTGATCTGCCACAGCCTGCCTGCTTCAATGGGTGCTTGGGGCTAGGACAAAATCTGAATCGCAGGCTGTAAAACCAATGCACCAGGTACTAATAAAAAGAATAGAAACCTCAAGCTACGGCTTGCAACCTGGAACGTGAGAACCATGTGTCCAGGATTTTCCACTGACTTGACAAATATTGACGATGTGAGAAAAACGGCTGTGATTGATGCTGAACTCAATCGTCTTAACATTGATATTGCTGGCCTGCAGGAGACTCGCCTCGCTGAGGAAGGGTCACTCAGGGAAAACAATTACACCTTTTTTTGGAAGGGAAGAGGGCAGGCAGAAAAAGGGCAACATGGTGTGGGCTTTGCAGGGAAGAATTCGCTACTGGGAATGATTGATATCCCAGCTGGAGGTAATGAAAGATTATTATCACTGCGCTTGGCAACCTCTTGTGGATTTGCCACCATTCTCACTGCATATGCACCGACACTCGCTTCCTCTGATGATGTGAAGGATACGTTCTATGAGCAGCTAGACTCTGCGATCAAGGCAGTTCCAAAATCCGACTACATTTATATGCTCGGTGATTTCAATGCTCAGTGTGGGCAAGGACTCGAGTTCATGGCCAGTGTGCCTTGGAAAATACAACATCGGTCGCATGAATGATAATGGGCAAAGGCTGCTGGAGCATTGCACTAGAAATGACCTATGTATTACAAACTCCTTTTTTAAAACAAAAGAGATGCATAAGGTCACATGGAAACATCCAAGATCCAGCCATTGGCATCAGCTGGACTTCATTATCACACGGAGACAACATCTGAACCATACATCATTAACTCGAAGTTACCACAGTGCTGACTGTGATACAGATCATTCTTTGGTTGTTGCAAGGGTTAGACTGAGACCAAAGAGAATCTACACAGCTAAACACAAGTCTAGCCCCAGGATTAATATTACTAACACTCACGATCCTGGAAAGTGCTTTGAATTTCAACAGCAACTTGAAGACGCTTTCAATGATACATCAGAAAATTGTATAGTAAATGATAAATGGAGTAAACTTAAGGAAACTATTTATAAAACAGCGGTAGGGGTTTACGGCACTGTGGATCATAATACGCAGGACTGGTTTGCGGCAAACAGCCAGATACTGCAGCCCTTGATTGATAAAAAGAAGATAGCTCTCTTAAGAAACAAGGAAAGACCAACACGTACCACTCTGAGTGAGCTGAAGCAAGCGAGGAAGGCTGTACAAAAGGCTGCCAGGCAGTGTGCGAATGACTATTGGATCAAGTTATGTGAGTCCATTCAAATCGCAAGTGATAAGGGAAACATCAGAAGCATGTATGAAGGGATAAAGAAAGCCTGTGGTCCAATGATCAAAAGAAGTGCACCGCTGAAAACCTTGACTGGAGAAATCATCACTGATAAGAAACAGCAGATGGATAGATGGGTCGAGCACTATTTAGAGCTTTACTCAAGTGAGACGAAGCTAGCGGATGATGCTCTCAACGCCATAGAGGCCCTGCCAACTCTTGACCACCTGGACACACTTCCCACTATAACAGAAGTTAAGTGTGCTATAAATGAGCTTGCATCTGGCAAGGCTCCAGGTAAGGATGGGATTCCAATAGAGGTAATCAGGAGTGGGCAAGACACACTCGCTCTACAGATCCACCAGCTAATAGAGCTATGCTGGCGAGAAGGACAAGTCCCACAGGATTTCAAAGATTCAAACATCATAACGCTGTACAAGAACAAGGGAGATCGGAGCGACTGTAACAACTATAGGGGTATCTCACTTCTGTGTATTGTTGGGAAAGTATTTGCCAGAATTGTCCTGCACAGACTTCAAGTCCTGGGAGATCAAGTCTACCCCGAATCACAGTGCGGCTTCCGTCAGAACCGGTCTACCATTGATATGATATTCTCATTGCGACAGATGCAAGAAAAATGCCGGGAACAAAATCAGCCACTGTTTATTGCCTTCATTCGACCTCACAAAGGCATTCGATTTGGTCAGTCGTGAGGGTCTGTTCAAAGCACTAAAGAAGATTGGCTGCCCACCAACTCTTCTGTCCATTGTGGAATCGTTCCACACAGGCATGAAGGGTATAATCAAGTTTGATGGCTCAACTTCAGAAGAGTTTGAAATCAAGAGTGGAGTTAAGCAAGGTTGTGTACTATCCCCCACCCTCTTTGGGATATACTTTTCACTTCTACTGAAATATGCCTTTCGTGATCAGGATGACGGTATATACATTCACTCACGCTCAGATGGTGGCCTCTATAATGCTCAGAGATTGAAGGCCAAGACCAAAATTAGCAGGGTACTAATCAGAGAGTTGCTTTTTGCGGATGATGCTGCGATTACGACCCACTCTGAGGAAGAATTACAACATCTACTATCTGCATTCTCCAATGCTTGTTCTGAATTTGGTTTAACAATTAACAAAAAGAAGACACAGATTATGTCACAAGGTGCACATGGTGTACCATCAATCTTTATTGACGACGCCGAACTGGAGATAGTAGACCATTTTACATATCTAAGATCAGAGGTAAATAGCAAATTATCCCTCGATCAGGAAATCAACATCAGGATTGGCAAGGCAGCAACAACAATGAACATGTTAGCAAAAAGAGTCTGGGAGAACAGGAAGCTTACTGCCAAAACAAAAGTCCTCGTCTACCAAGCCTGTGTCCTTAGTACTCTTCTTTATGGCAGTGAAACCTGGACAACTTACTCACGCCAAGAGAAACGTTTAAACAGCTTTCATATGCGGTGTCTGCGAAGAATACTTGGTATTAAGTGGCAAGACAAAATCACAAATACTGAAGTATTGGAAAGATCAGGTTGTGTGACGGTGTATTCCATGCTCAGTCTTCGTAGACTTAGATGGATAGGACACGTTAGGAGGATGGATGATGGTAGAATACCAAAGGACATCTTTTTTGGTGAATTACAGACGGGTAGGAGATCTCAGGGTCGGCCTCTACTACGATACAAAGATGTGTGTAAGCGGGACATGATTGATACAGGCATTGATAATGCACATTGGGAGCACGTCGCCGCTGAACGTGTTGCATGGAAGGCAACTATCAGAAATGGAATAAAGACAAAGGAGAAAATGATTGCAGATAAAGCACACACAGAGCGTGAGAGACGTAAGATGGTGCAAAATGGTGGAAGTGACCATGTTTTCACATGCACCTACTGTGGGCAAACATTTGCAGCAAGAATTGGCCTTACCAGCCACACTCGCCACCGCCATGGATCGTAGTTATTAAGCCTTTTTGAAGCACAATGTACCAAACTATCGTCTGTCAAGACGGAAAGGTGCCAATGATAGAGTATGTATGTTCGTGTATGTATGTATATATGTTTGTGTGTGTATGGGTTTGTACGTGTGTATGTATGTGTATATATGTATGTATGTATATGTGTATGTATGTTCGTGTATGTATGTATATATGTTTGTGTGTTTATGTATGCATGTATGCGAGGGAGTGTGTATTTGTATGTTATTGAGTGTGTGCATAACTTTGAGAGTTTGTGCAAATGATGTAAGTATGTATGCACATGTGTACGTGTGTTTATGAATGTGCGTGTGTGGGTGTGTCTGTTTTTGTCTCATAACATGGTAATATGCATGTTTATGTTCACAAACTCCATTTGACAAAGTCTTGTTCCTATGTAATAGCTTGTCTTCTTATCCATTCGGCCACACTGTCAACTGTCCCGAAACCAGAACTAAGGAATATAGGTCAATGAATGCTGACTGTGGATAGACGCACCTGTACAGGTATCCCCTATATGACCATTTCTGCATCCCATGCATTTACCGCTGTTGTAGTCACACGTTTTGTTCTTGCAATAACGGGAGCAGGGTTGTGAGCACGCCATTCCAAATTTACCAATCGGACAATCTGAAATAGTACACCAACAGAAATCGTTAAGTCACTGTAAGCCAAGCTGACTATAAGGTAAAATGAAAAGGTCGAGTTAAGTTGGGCTATAAAGGGTATCGAACACAGAGCACACACTCCGTTGCTCCGGCGGCGATTCTTTTTAATTTTTATTAATCGATGTACAACACCTGATCCAGGGCAATACACGTCAAGGTGACATAATGATCTACACCAATGGGTCAGGGGTGAGAAACAGACGTAGTGGCTGGGGTTTCATTGCGAAAGCTAATGAATGATCTTGAAAAAATTAGACTGGTATATGAGACCACAACCTCTGGCATTAGAATGGAGGTGAAAGCAGTAACGGCAGCCTTTCGATGGTTGGAGGTAACCGGAATCACGGAGTGCAAGATGCTCAATAAGGTGGAGAAAGGGATGTTTCGTGTATAATGGTTTGCCTCGCTTCAGAGGTCACAGATTGCGAGAATTTTATGGATTTTCTGCCCTAGTCATGTGGAAGTGCAGGGGAATGAACAGGCTAATAGGCTGGTATGAATACACCTCTCGTTTGTAGATTACCCCTGGATAAGCGAGAGGTGCTCGCGCGCCTGTTGGACCAGGTGGAGAGGGCGGGGGAGAAACAGATTGAAAATCCGTATGTGGAAAGAATGATATGGCGTAAATTTCTGGAAAAATCTTAAAACTGAGCGGGAAGACCAGGAGAGCTATAACACAGATGGCATATAAGTAGCATGACTCTTCGGTGGCTGTTGAACGAGTTCAGTTGAGTCAAGAGCCTACATCACAGCACTCGGGACATCCCCATAGTGCTCATTCCTCATTTTCAAAAGGAATCCATTTTCAACAATCAGTGAAGAGAACCAGTACCAATGTTACCAGCTGTAGTCTGATTATGTGATCATCGGACATTTCCTGGGAGGAATGAGTGTCGGCCAGATCCTCTGGTCACTTCCTGTCACTCCATTCTCTCCAGACAGTCATTTATATTTTATCTGTTCATCCGCACGATTCCAAAGAGCCCCGACAACATCTGCCTTTGGCTGCACCAATACCCCTCCCAACTGTGCAGACCCAGCCAATCCACCAATACCCCTCCCAACTGTGCAGACCCAGCAAGCCCAATACCCCCTGTGCAGAACCACCATCCACCAATACCCCCTCCCAACTGTGCAGGACCTAGCGAATCCCCCAATACCCCTCCCAACTGTGCAGACCCAGCCAATCCACTAATACCTCTCCCAACTATGCAGACCAAGCAATCCACCAATACCCTCCCTCCCAACTGTGCAGATCTAGCCAATCCCCCAATACCCCTCCCAACTGTGCAGACCCAGCCAATCCACCAATACCCCTCCCTCCCAACTGTGGCAGACCTAGCGAATCCACCAATACCCCTCCCTCCCAACTGTGCAGACCCAGCCAATCCACCAATACCCCTCCCTCCCAACTGTGCAGACCCAGCCAATCCACCAATACCCCTCCCTCCCAACTGTGCAGACCTAGCGAATCCACCAATACCCCTCCCAACTGTGCAGACCCAGCCAATCCACCATACCCCTCCCTCCCAACTGTGCAGACCCAGCCAATCCACCAATACCCCTCCCTCCCAACTGTGCAGACCCAGCCAATCCACCAATACCCCTCCCTCCCAAATGTGCAGACCCAGCCAATCCACCAATACCCCTCCCTCCCAACTGTGCAGACCCAGCCAATCCACCAATACCCCTCCCTCCCAACTGTGGCAGACCCAGCCATTCCACCAATACCCCTCCCAACTGTGCAGACCCAGCCAATCCACCATTACCCCTTCCCAACTGTGCAGATCTAGCCAATCCCCCAATACCCCCTCCCCCCCCAACTGTGAAGACCCAGCCAATCCACCAATACCCCTCCCAACTGTGCAGATCTAGCCATCCCCCAATAACCTCCCCCCAAACTGTGCAGACCCAGCCAATCCACCAATACCCCTCCCAACTGTGCAGATCTAGCCAATCCACCAACACCCCTCCCAACTGTGCAGACCCAGCCAATCCACCAATACCCCTCCCAACTGTGCAGACCCAAGCAATCCACCAATACCCATCCCAACTGTGCAGATCTAGCCAATCCACCAATACCCCTCCCAACTGTGCAGACCCAGCCAATCCACCAATACCCCTCCCTCCCAACTGTGCAGACCCAGCCAATCCACCAATACCCCTCCCAACTGTGCAGATCTAGCCAATCCCCCAATATCCCCCCCCCCCAACTGTGCAGACCCAGCCAATCCACCAATACCCCTCCCAACTGCAGATCTAGCCAATCCCCCAATACCCCTCCCTCCCAACTGTGCAGACCCAGCCAATCCACCAAATACCCCCCCCCCCCAACTGTGCAGACCCAGCCAATCCACCAATACCCATCCCTCCCAACTGTACAGATCTAGCCAATCCCCCATACCCCCCCCCTCCCAACTGTGGCAGACCCAGCCAATCCCCCAATACCCCTCCCTCCAAAATGTACAGATCTAGCCAATCCCCCAGAATAACCCCCCCCCCCAACTGTGCAGACCCAGCCAATCAACCAATACCCCTCCCTCCCAACTGTGCAGACCCAGCCAATCCACCAATAACCCCCCCCCCAACTGTGCAGACCCAGCCAATCCACCAATACCCCTCCCTCCCCAACTGTAGCAGACCCAGCCAATCCACCAATACCCCTCCCTCCCAACTGTACAGATCTAGCCAATCCACCAATACCCCACCCAACTGTGCAGATCTAGCCAATCCACCAATACCCCTCCCTCCCAACTGTGCAGAACCCAGCCAATCCACCAATACCCCCCCCCCCCCAACTGTGCAGACCCATCCAATCCACCAATACCCCTCCCTCCCAACTGTACAGACCCAGCCAATCCACCAATACCCCTGCCTCCCAACTATACAGATCTAGCCAATCCACCAATACCCCACCCATCCACCATACCCCCCCCCCAACTGTGCAGACCCAGCCAATCCACCAATACCCCTCCCTCCCAACTGTACAGACCCTGCCAATCCACCAATACCCCTCCCTCCCAACTGTACAGATCTAGCCAATCCACCAATACCCCTCCCTCCCAACTGTACAGACCCAGCCAATCCACCAATCCCCCCCCCCCCAACTGTACAGACCCAGCCAATCCACCAATACCCCTCCCTCCCAACTGTACAGACCCAGCCAATCCACCAATACCCCTCCCTCCCAACTGTACAGATCTAGCCAATTCACCAATACCCCTCCCAACTGTGCAGATCTAGCCAATCCACCAATACCCCCCCCCCCCCAACTGTACAGACCCAGCCAATCCACCAATACCCCTCCCTCCCAGCTGTACAGATCTAGCCAATCCCCCAATACCCCCCCCCCCCTCCAACTGTGCAGACCCAGCCAATCCACCAATACCCCTCCCAACTGTGCAGACCCAGCCAATCCACCATACCCCTCCCTCCCAACTGTGGCAGACCCAGCCAATCCACCAATACCCCTCCCAACTGTACAGACCCAGCCAATCCACTAATACCCCGCCCAACTGTGCAGACCCAGCCAATCCATCAATACCCCCTCCCAACTGTGCAGGCCCAGCCAATCCACCAATACCCCTCCCTCCCAACTGTACAGACCCAGCCAATCCACCAATACCCCTCCCTCCCAACTGTACAGATCTAGCCAATCCACCAATACCCCTCCCAACTGTGCAGATCTAGCCAATCCACCAATACCCCTCCCTCCCAACTGTGCAGACCCAGCCAATCCACCAATACCCCTCCCTCCCAACTGTGCAGGACCCAGCCAATCCACCATACCCCCCCCCCCCAACTGTGGCAGAACCCAGCCAATCCACCAATACCCCTCCCAACTGTGCAGATCTAGCCATCCACCAATACCCTCCCAACTGTGCAGACCCAGCCAATCCACCAATACCCCTCCCAACTGTGCAGACCCAAGCAATCCACCAATACCCCTCCCAACTGTGCAGATCTAGCCAATCCACCAATACCCCTCCCAACTGTGCAGACCCAGCCAATCCACCAATACCCCTCCCTCCCAACTGTGCAGACCCAGCCAATCCACTAATACCCCTCCCAACTGTGCAGATCTAGCCAATCCCCCAATACCCCCCCCCCCCCCAACTGTGCAGACCCAGCCAATCCACCAATACCCCTCCCAACTGTGCAGATCTAGCCAATCCCCCAATACCCCTCCTTCCCAACTGTGCAGACCCAGCCAATCCACCAATACCCCCCCCCCCCCGCAACTGTGCAGACCCAGCCAATCCACCAATACCCCTCCCTCCCAACTGTACAGATTTAGCCAATCCCCCAATAACCCCCCCCCTCCCAACTGTGCAGACCCAAGCCAATCCCCCAATACCCCCCCCTCCAAAATGTACAGATCTAGCCAATCCCCCAATACCCCTCCCTCCCAACTGTGCAGACCCAGCCAATCCACCAATACCCCTCCCTCCCAACTGTATAGATCTAGCCAATCCCCCAATACCCCTCCCTCCCAACTGTGCAGACCCAGCCAATCCACCAATACCCCTCCCTCCCAACTGTGCAGACCCAGCCAATCCACCAATACCTCTCCCCCCCTTCCCAACTGTGCAGACCCAGCCAATCCACCAATACCCCTCCCTCCCAACTGTACAGACCCAGCCAATCCACCAATACCCCTCCCTCCCAACTGTACAGATCTAGCCAATCCACCAATACCCCTCCCAACTGTGCAGATCTAGCCAATCCACCAATACCCCTCCCTCCCAACAGTGCTGACCCAGCCAATCCACCAATACCCCCCCCCCCCAACTGTGCAGACCCATCCAATCCACCAATACCCCTCCCTCCCAACTGTACAGACCCAGCCAATCCACCAATACCCCTGCCTCCCAACTATACAGATCTAGCCAATCCACCAATACCCCCCCCACCCAACTGTGCAGACCCAGCCAATCCACCAATACCCCTCCCTCCCAACTGTACAGACCCAGCCAATCCACCAATACCCCTCCCTCCCAACTGTACAGATCTAGCCAATCCACCAATACCCCTCCCTCCCAACTGTACAGACCCAGCCAATCCACCAATCCCCCCCCAACTGTACAGACCCAGCCAATCCACCAATACCCCTCCCTCCCAACTGTACAGACCCAGCCAATCCACCAATACCCCTCCCTCCCAACTGTACAGATCTAGCCAATCCACCAATACCCCTCCCAACTGTGCAGATCTAGCCAATCCACCAATACCCCCCCCCCCCCCCCCAACTGTACAGACCCAGCCAATCCACCAATACCCCTCCCTCCCAACTGTACCGATCTAGCCAATCCCCCAATACTCCCACCCTCCCAACTGTGCAGACCCAGCCAATCCACCAATACCCCTCCCAACTGTGCAGACCCAGCCAATCCACCAATACCCCTCCCTCCCAACTGTGCAGACCCAGCCAATCCACCAATACCCCTCCCAACTGTACAGACCCAGCCAATCCACTAATACCCCGCCCAACTGTGCAGACCCAGCCAATCCACCAATACCCCCTCCCAACTGTGCAGACCCAGCCAATCCACCAATACCCCTCCCTCCCAACTGTACAGACCCAGCCAATCCACCAATACCCCTCCCTCCCTACTGTACAGATCTAGCCAATCCACCAATACCCCTCCCAACTGTGCAGATCTAGCCAATCCACCAATACCCCTCCCTCCCAACTGTGCAGACCCAGCCAATCCACCAATACCCCTCCCTCCCAACTGTGCAGACCCAGCCAATCCACCAATACCCCCCCCCCCCCTCCCAACTGTGCAGACCCATCCAATCCACCAATACCGCTCCCTCCCAACTGTACAGACCCAGCCAATCCACCAATACCCCTGCCTCCCAACTATACAGATCTAGCCAATCCACCAATACCCCCCCCCCCAACTGTGCAGACCCAGCCAATCCACCAATACCCCTCCCTCCCAACTGTACAGACCCAGCCAATCCACCAATACCCCTCCCTCCCAACTGTACAGATCTAGCCAATCCACCAATACCCCTCCCTCCCAACTGTACAGACCCAGCCAATCCACCAATACCCCCCCCCCCCCCAACTGTACAGACCCAGCCAATCCACCAATACCCCTCCCTCCCAACTGTACAGACCCAGCCAATCCACCAATACCCCTCCCTCCCAACTGTACAGATCTAGCCAATCCACCAATACCCCTCCCAACTGTGCAGATCTAGCCAATCCACCAATACCCCCCCCCCCCCACTGTACAGACCCAGCCAATCCACCAATACCCCTCCCTCCCAACTGTACAGATCTAGCCAATCCCCCAATACCCCCCCCCCCTCCCAACTGTGCAGACTCAGCCAATCCACCAATACCCCTCCCTCCCAACTGTGCAGACCCAGCCAATCCACCAATACCCCTCCCAACTGTACAGACCCAGCCAATCCACTAATACCCCGCCCAACTGTGCAGACCCAGCCAATCCACCAATACCCCTCCCAACTGTACAGACCCAGCCAATCCACTAATACCCCGCCCAACTGTGCAGACCCAGCCAATCCACCAATACCCCTCCCAACTGTACAGACCCAGCCAATCCACTAATACCCCGCCCAACTGTGCAGACCCAACCAATCCACCAATACCCCTCCCAACTGTACAGACCCAGCCAATCCACTAATACCCCGCCCAACTGTGCAGACCAAGCCAATCCTCCAATACCCCGCCCAACTGTGCAGACCCAGCCAATCTGCCCGCCGGCTCGTTTCAAAATTCACCAACATTCCCTCGGGAAAAGTTCCAACAGTTGCTCCCTATTTGTGATTATGGAACTGAAGATAGCCTTACTGCACGAAGCATGTCCATCTTCATCTTTCCCAGTGTGTTGTGAAGAAAAGGTAGCTTACACGATTCTTTTCGATTTTTCTATTCGCATTGTGGCTTACTGACTGGTTTGGCGATTATGCTTCTTGACGCCTAACAGCATGAAACAATTCGTGTCTTGACTCAATTCTGTGCCATGAGACAAGACTGTCAAGAATGTTCTCACGCTGTCTTCCTTTATATCTGTTTCCACAAATCTTTCTAGTTGTCACAAAATATTTTTATCTTCTGATAATGTGGCCCCCAAAAAAATTACGTCTGCCTCTTCCTGATGCTGGGGACACATGGGTGTAATATAACTAAAATGGCCTTTGCAAAGAAACCGCGCGGCAAAATAAAATCAGAGAAAAATCAAAATCATACGGAGAGAAGAATTAGAGGCAGACATCGTCAATATAGGGAGGACGTGGACGAAGCGGTGTGGAGTAGCTACGGATCGGAGGGGTTGGAGTGAGTTGGTGGAGTCTATGCCCCAATGGTTGGTACAAGGAGAAAACAGAAGACTCCAATTCCAATTCCAATTTCTGGTACGAGTACCCCCTTTCAGCCTTCGAATTTTCGACTTAGCTATGTAGGAGTGTTTATGGTGTAGCTTGACGTTTGTCTTTCGTACTTTGGGCTGCTTGTTGTCAATTTCCCAGCTTGTGATGAGTTGATTGCGTTCGTTACTTTCTTGATGAGGTTTTTCATGTCTGGACAGAGTCGCGCACTTGTTGAGGCCCGGCGTTGTGGTCCCACCCCGTCTTATGGCGCTGTTTCCTTCAGGGAGCTTTACCAGTTGTCGTCTCTCTTAGTGTTCCTCCTATTTCCCCGTCGTGGGTTGCCTTCGAATCTTCTCGGTGTTCGCCAGTCGGATCTTGAGGAGAGCGGTAGCGTCCTTCCTCTGCTGCTTCTTCTTCTGTTTGTGTTCTTGCATCTTCTGGTTCGGGTGTGGCTGTCTGGGTCTTGAGCAGGTCAAAAATCTCATGAAAAGTGTCTTCTGTCTTTCGTTTCACATCTTGTATAGCTATTAGTTGTTTTTCATTCTAATCCCTTAAAGCAGTCATTCGATCGAGATCCTGCTCTATTCTCTGCTGAATTCGCTTCATTTCGTCCAGGATGCGCTGAACGGCCGTTATCTTTGTTTCCTGCTTCTTATCTTTTTCTTCTACCATGCTTGATAGCCTTGCTTCTGTCTCGGCCTTCACAGCAGTCATTCGAGCGACATCCTGCTCAATCTTTTGCTGAACTTGCTTCTTTCGTCCAGGATGCGCTGAGCGGCTGCAATCTGAGTCTCTTGTGTCTTGTCTTTTCCTTCCTCCAAGCTGTTGAACTTTGATCGCAGGTCTTTCAGTTGCGCTTTGTCGCTTTTTGTGAGTCGATTGGTGGCCTCGTGCTGCCTCCTAGCTTCTTTATAGGGCAGGTTAGTCTTGATAGCGGTCTTCATGGCTTCCTTGCTGTTTTGGTGGCAGGGGCAGCCGAGGTACCTGGCGCCGTGGTGTCGATCTTTGCATGCTGGCACTGGCTGTATGGATGAGGTCCAGACCAATATCTGTAAACTGCAACCTCACTCTTGCAGGTGGCACGGGTGTTCTAAACCTTCTGGCATATAGAGCACTGCAGCACTCTCGGTATGTAGTGCTCTGAAACTTGGTCTCTCTTGTCCCATCTGATGTATTGAGGAATCACTCGGTCCTCCGATGTTACTATGACGACTGTGGAGGGGATGTTGTTCTTTCTGATGATCCTCTCAGCGCTGGTGATCTTGAGTTTCTTGATCTCCCTTGTCAGCATCTCCCTGATCTGGTCGTTGGAGAGATGGGTCTTGGCTCGTTTAATGACTCATCGTTTCATCATGCTGCGTCTGGCGGCTTCCAATACTATGCTGTGGTGAAGCTGTATGGTGGCTTTCTCATCTTGTATTATCTTCTTCATAAGTGCTGTGGTCTTTGGGTTTTGTTGAGGGAGGCTACTACTCCCTCGTGTGTCTTGCGCAGCTGGTTGATGCTGTGTCTTCCCAGCTCGTTTTCCAGCATACTGATTACCTTGTCTGTTGGTATCGGCAACAGTTTATCTTCTCCCACGCTTGTCTGTTTAAGCAGTATTCTGCTGGTGAAGTCCTCAGATGTTGCTGTTTCCTCCTGTGTGGAGGTCACTGGAAGATTGGGCTGCATCGTCCTCGTGCTGGTTGGAACTTCCCGGCTGCTGCTGGTTTCAGTTGTGGTTTCATCTTCAACTGGGACGGTTTCTACTGGTTTAGGAGCCTGACTGCTGCTCGTAGATATAGGCTCAGCAGAGGTAGTAGCCTTCCTCGCTTCTATCTTCTTTTTCCCGGCTGCATATAGCGCATGTCTCTGCGCGGCACATTAACGCGAGGCATCCTCTGCGTTATCCGATAAGGCGACGTGATCTAGATAACGCGTCCGAGTCGACTGAAACAGAAGACCATATATGGCGACTTTTATTCATCAGCCTGATAATCTATACTAGCCCACCTCAACAATGGTAAGCATGTGGTGCTGAAATCTGAAAAGGCTGTATTGAGGATTCCTCTTGACTTCACCATCAATTTGTATAGTTTGTGACTTTCACTTTAATACTTAACTTCCGCCTGTCAAGCTGAGTGATTGTCCTGTCCTGATTAAGTCAATGATGCCATCTTATCCCATAGAAATTTCACACGCTTAGATCTGACTAACCCAGGCTCAACCACTTGGAGGTGTATTTAAGGATCTCCCTTCACAGAGTTGAGATCATCATGGTATTTCTCTTACTCATTCACATTTGACTGGCCCTTGCCGTCTTGACAGACGATAGTTTGTTACACTGTGCTTCAAAAAGGCAGAATAACTACAAACCATGGCGGTAGTGAATGTAAATAATAAGACCAATTCGCGCTGAAAATGTTCGTTCACAATGGATGCATGTGAACACATGGTCATTTCCACTATCTCGCACTATCTTAAATCTCAAACGCTCAGTGTCTGACCTATCTGCAATCATGTTGTCCTTTGTCTTTATTTCATTCCTATCTTTCCCCTCCATGAACAGGATCAGTGGCGACTTTCTCCCAAGATGAAATATCAATGCCTGTATCGATCATGTCCCTCTTACATAAATATGTCTAATGTTGTAGAGGCCGACCAATCACCAAAAACAGACATCTTTTAATATTTCACCACCGTCCATACTCCTAATGTGTCCATCCATTGAAGTATACAATTAATTTTCATGTAAGAAACTGTCACACCACCCGATCTGCCCAATGCTTCGGTATTTGTGATCTTATATACTCAGTAATACCAAGTATTCGTCTCATACACCGCATATGAAAGCAAGTCATCTGTCAACAACGACTGTCCTTACTGCCTATTACTTCCCGGTGTAGGAAATGGTTTTTTTTTTTAAGCCTTAGATTGTATTTGCAGCAAAGAACCTCAATGGCTCGGAAAGCTGAAGAAGAAGAAGAAGAAGAAGAAGAAGAAGAAGAAGAAGAAGAAGAAGAAGAAGAAGAAGAAGAAGAAGAAGAAGAAGAAGAAGAAGAAGAAGAAGAAGAAGAAGAAGAAGAAGAAGAAGAAGAAGAAGAAGAAGAAAAAAAATCCGTCATCTGACCGAGGATTCTTGAATTTGAGTCCTAGATGCTCCTCATCAACTTACCAAAGCAACTCATATACAACTTCAAAGACAAAGACACACCAGAGAAGACTAAGAGACAGAACACATACCTTGGCACTTGATCCCTGTGTGACCTACTGTACACGCGGAGCAGTTGCCAGAGACATTGTCACAGGTGTTGTAGGCACAGAAGGCGCTGCATGTCGACTCACACTTGTTCCCGTACTTGTCCATTGGACATTCTGGTAAAAGAACATAGAGGACATTCTGCTATATGAACACAGAGGACATTCTGCTATATGAACACAGAGGACATTCTGCTATACGAACACAGAGGACATTCTGGTAAATGAACACAGAGAACATTCTGCTATATGAACACAGAGGACATTCTGCTATAGGAACACAGAGGACATTCTGCCATATGAACACAGAGGATATTCTGCTATTCGAACATAGAGAACATTCCGGTAGATGAACACAGAGGACATTCTCGTTGATGAACACAGAGGACATGCTGGTAGATGAACACAGAGGACATTCCGGTAGATGAACACAGAGGACATTCTGCTATATGAACACGGAGGACATTCTGGTAGATGAACACAGATGGCATGATGCTATATGAACACGGAGGACATTCTGGTAGATGAACACAGAGGACATTCTGGTAGATGAACACAGAGGACATTCTGCTATATGAACACAGAGGACATTCTGCTATATGAACACAGAGGACATTCTGCTATATGAACACAGAGGACATTCTGCTATATGAACACAGAAGACATTCTGCTATATGAACACAGAGGACATTCTGCTATACGAACACAGAGGACATTCTGCTATATTAACACAGAGGACATTCTGGTAGGTGAACACAGAGAACATTCTGCTATATGAACACAGAAGATATTCTGCTATATGAACACAGAGGACATTCTGCTATACGAACACAGAGAACATTCTCGTAGATGAACACAGAGGACATGCTAGTAGATGAACACAGAGGACATTCTCGAAGATGAACACAGAGGACATTCTGGTAGATGAACACAGAGGACATTCTGCTATATGAACACAGAGGACATTCTGCTATATGAACACAGAGAACATTCTGGTAGATGAACACAGAGGACATTCTGGTAGATGAACACAGAGGACATTCTGCTATATGAACACAGATGATATTCTGCTATATGAACACACAGGACATTTTGCTTTATGAACACAGAGTTCATCAATGTTGGTGGAAATTACGTTGAGAAATAAAGGGGCAATGAATGTATAAAAATAAACTGGTGTCAAGTGTTATCATAGTTAGTTATTTTTCTACAGCCATTTGTGACTTACTTATTAACTTACCCTCGTGTGTGTGTGTGTGTGTGTGTGTGTGTGTGTACACACACATATATATATATATATATATATATATATATATATATATATATATATATATATATATATATATATATTTAAAGAGAAAGTTTAAGAGCGAGCACCCTTATTCATTAGGCCGTGCTTAAGTCCAAAACATTATATAATATATTACTGTAGTTTTAGGAAAACATTTGATCATTCTGGGTTGTCTTATTCCTCTTCCTTCTTCGCCATCTTCTTCTTCTTCCTCTTCTTCTTCTTCTTCTTCTTCTTCTTCTTCTTCTTCTTCTTCTTCTTCGTCTTCTTCTTCTTCTTATTCTTCTTCTCCTTCTCTTTATCAATTGTTCATCTTGTTGATTTAGCGTAAACCCCAAGACATTAAAGAAAGTATCACCCAGAAAGAGAGACCACCCACATCTCACCATCGAGACATCTGTCCCCCAAGTAGCCAGGCGAGCACTGGAAGCAGTCTCCCGAGGTTTGATGACACTGCTTGTTGAGGCAGTGTACGGGGCAATGCTGCTGACACCGGCTGCCGTAGAACCCCAACGGACAATCGCCACTGCACATCCCCGTGGTGACCTGGCATAAGTTAGAGGAAGAACAAGCACACGTTTGCTCGCACTGAATGCCGTACTTGTTCAATGGGCACGAGACATCTGCAGATTGACATGACAAAGTTACAGATTTACAAGTGTGCTCACATTTAATGCCGAACGTCTTCACTGGGCATATAATATCTACAGATTAACATTGCAACGTTACAGATTTATAATCACTGAATACCGCGCTTCTTCACAAGGCATATGTTGTTGTTTGTCCATCAAGAATGATGATGACCATTCATTTCATCCAGTGGGGTTGAAAGAATGGAGCCATGAGTTCTAAGATGGCTGATAAGGTCTATTTTGGCTCGAAATGTTATTTGACAATGTGGGCAAAGAATGCTTGACGTTCCAGGAGGAGGATCTCCTGCAGTGGTTTTTCTGTCCAGCCTTTTCTTCACAGCTCTTGCAGTCCTGGTTGCTTCACAAGTGACTGCACCCTTATGTAATGATGTACGCCACGAATTACGGTCTTTAGCAGCAGTCTCCCAGGTGTCAAGATGAATTTTTAAAGCTTTCAGTGAGATTTTCAGAGTGTCTTTAAAGCGTTTCCTCTGGCCGCCTTGGGAGCGTTTACCACAACCCAGCTCGCCGTAAAAAAAAAATTGTTTAGGGAGCCTGTGATCTGGCATACGAGTTAAGTGACCAGCCCAGCGAATCTGATTTTTCATTAGTAGAGTGCGGGTACTGGGCATGGACGCTCTTTCTAGAACTTCAGTGTCTGGGATCTTGTCTTGCCATTTAATCTTCAATAGCTTCCTAAGACAGACTGTGTGGAAGTGGTTTAATTTCCTAGCGTGTCGCTGATAAACAGTCCAGGTTTCACAAGCATATAGCAGTGTGGATAATACAACTGCTTTATAGACGTTTAGCTTTGTTTGCAGGCTTATTTAATTTTAGTCCCATGCATTCTTGTACAGTCTGCCAAAGGCCACACTGGCCTTGGAGTTTCTTGCATTCGCTTCATCATCAATTGTGGCAGCTTGTGACACAGTGCTGTCAAGATAGGTGAATTTGTCCACAACACTTAGTCTATGATCGTTCACCCACCTTGATATTCGGCACGGTGTTATTATTCCCTGGAGCTGGCTGGTACATAACTACAGTCTTCTCCAAGTTGATATTGAGCCCAATGTTGGCACAGGCATGTGAGAAAGCTGAAACATTGTGTTGCATGCCTCCCTCTGAGTTGGCGTATAGAGCGCAATCATCAGCAAACAGCAGTTCTCTGACGGTGTCGCTGTTAGTTTGGTTATGGCTTTCAGCCTTCTGAGATTGAACCACTTTCCATCCATGCGGTAGGTGATGCCTATTCAAATGTCATTGTTCTCGAAGGCATTCGTCAGCATCGCTGAAAACATGAGGCTGAACAGTGTCGGTGCCAGGACACATCCTTGTTTCACTCCATTGGTGACAGGGAAGGGCTCAGACAATTCACCATTTTCCTGTACTCTTGCCTGCATACCATCAGGAAATATTCGCACTATTTGGACAAACTTTTGTGGACAGCCATATTTCGCCACAGTCCTCCTCTGCTGACTGTATCAAAAGCCTTGGTAAGGTCACTGAAAGAGGAGAACATTTCAGAGTTTTGTTCCTGACATTTCTATTGCAGCTGCCTCGCAGCGAAAATCATGTCAACAGTTCCTCATTCTTTTCTGAAGCCACATCGACTCTCAGGAAGACCTTGATCGAGATGGGCTGTGAGGCGATTGAGAAGAATTCTGGCGAGTATCTTCCCTGCGATTGAGAGCAAGCAGATGCCTCGGTGGTTGTCACAGGATTGGCGGTTTCCTTTACGTTTGTAAGGGTGGACTATTGACGCGTCCCTGAAATCTTGTGGCATGGTCTCGTTCACCCATATTTTTATAAAGACTTGGCGAAGCTGCACTATTAAAACAGACCCACCTGCCTTGTATATCTCTGCTGGGATGGAGTCAGGACCAAGCGCCCTACCACTGGAAAGTTGCTGGATGGTTTTGTTTACTTCCACTATGGTTGGCAGGTCATTAAATGTATTATTAGTGGGAACTTGAGGAAGGCAGTTGATGATTTCATCATCGAAGAAGGAAGATGCATTTAACATGTTGCTTAAATGCTCTGCCCAGCGTTGAAGGATTTCTTTCTTATCGGTGACCATTGTTCCCCCATCTGCACTGAGGAGGGGAACTATGCCTTGTGATGGAGGACCGTAGACCGCTTTCAGTGAATTATTTTTCATATCATGTCTGTCAGCAAAACCTTGAATTTCATCAGCTTTGTTGATCAACCAGGAGTCCCGCATGTGCCGAAGTTTCTGCTACACTACTCTCCGAATGTTATTGAAGGCATCTTTTTTTAAATGTTGACTTCATCAGCATCATCAAGTGCCCTGCTGGCTGGCGTAGGCGTTCATGGCTCTCCACAGATCTCGGTCTTTGGTGTTCTGGATCAACTCTGCTGATGATATTCCTCCATGCAACTGTCTCAATCCACAGTCTCAATCCATCCATGCTGGATGTTGACTTCGGGTCATTCAAATGCTCCTTGAGGAGAAGATGTATCAAACCAATCTTTATGCTTTCGGGGGGGGGGGGGGGAGGGGGGCTGTACCCAGGATTTCCATAGCAGTGTTGTAAATCATGTCCTTTAGAGCTCTCCACTGTTTCCGCATTCTGTATAGCTGCAGCATTTGACTTGAGGCGGTCTTCTAGCATGTTTTCAAACGACAGCTGCATTTTTGTGCTGTTTGATATGTATGTTTATTTTCGAGATAACTGAATATGTTCGATACAGTTATCTCGGCACAGTCATAACATCTGATGGGAGATGCCTTGAAGAGATTAGAACAAGAATTGCCATTGCGAAGGTAGCCTTTTGCAAGATGACAAACATACTGACCAATAAAAAGATATCAATTGAAACGAGAAAAGGGGTGTTGAAGTGCTACATAGAACCTATTCTTTTGTATGGATGTGAAACGTGGACAATAAGCAGTCAAGATGAAAAACAGCTGATGGCTGTGGAAATGTGGTTTCTGAGGACAATGCAAAGAATACCATGGACAGACAGAAAAACTAATGGACCAGTCATTTCAGAAACAAATAAAAAATCGTAAACTGATTAGAGACATTAGACGTAGACAGTCACAATTTATTGGGCATGTTATGAGAAGAAATGAATTGGAGAAATTGGTGAAGACTGGCAAGATCGAAGGGAAGAGACCAAGGGAAGACCGAGAAGTAAATACCTGGATGGCTTGGCCATGTGGCATGGTCGAGACAGGAACACGACTCTGGTGATCGAGTGACATGGCAGTACATGACCGCCCACGCTTATCGGCATGGCACATGATGGATGAATGGCATCAATGTTTGGAACAACGTAAGCAAACATTTTCAAAAATGAAGCATGCGAAGTCAAAACATCGAACGAGATTGACTGATGAACATTTGAAAGCAATTCTCTTCATTGGATGCAGCAATTCCACACCAAATATTGATAAAATCTTGAAAGCCAAACGTCAGTTTCACACTCACTAATCTTGTTTGCTGCTTAGTTAGTGAGATTCGGATATGTACACATTAGATGTAATGTAACTATCATTTTGCTAACGTCGCCTCCTTTGATAACTTTTTTTTAAAACTAAATAAATATGTTGGTTGTCTTGTGCGTTGCACGCCACTCACACATGATTGCCATGGTATGCTAAACTTAGTTTTTCGTCTTTATTCCCCCAGAGCTTTCGTTCTGGCTTGCAAGTATTGTACATAATGATTATGCGGCCCTCGCTCGTCATTTTGTCACTTATCTTGCCAACTGTGAAAAAAAAAAAAAGTTTGGGGACCCCTGGAAGAAAAGTAAAGGACTTTATTTGACACACCTTGGGTGTATATTTCCCATATTCTGGTAAACGCATAATTGAATAGAACAATTGATCCTCGCTAAGTGATGTAGTTAGTATCACATCTGCTGCAATAACTTCCCAAGACTAGCTTAGACGTGTCTATCTAGGTTATCAGGCTCTGTTGCGAATGGGTTACGGACCAATTCGTAGTCTCGCATACCTCATTCGAAACAAAGCTGCGGGCGATTTGGCCGCAGACGTCTTTGACTTGATTTTAAATACAATGTTATGAATTCCGTTTGTTTAGAAAACAATGACAAACACCTGAACGTAAACTTGCTAAGAAATAGAAAACAGCCAAGAAATTCTATGGTTGAATGTGATGTCCTACAAAGGATATGCAAATAACTTTTAACTATCTGGATTGGCCTACGGTGCTAAATCCATATGTTCACACCAATCGGCACTTCTTTTTGAATGTGGTAAATATATTGCATGCCGATTTTACTATCCAAGCCATTTTCTGGTACCCATTTTAGGCTGAATCCACTCGGGAGATCAGGTCAGCTGTAAAAGTCCGCCCCGATGTAGATCCGAACCTGAGATCACGGGGCGGGTAGAGAGTTGTCTAGGCATTCATTTACTGCGGCTGTCAGCACACTACTTGTAAATCTGTAACTGTGCCATGTCAATCTGCGGATGTAATGTGTCGAGTGAACACGTACGGCATTCGCTGTATTTAGATCTGTTTGTGTTGTTTCATTGCTGATGAAGATAATTATTACCGAAACGTCGTTAGTTGTGTCGTAGTATACGTATTTCTTTTTCTTTTTTTTTAATTTAAATTTTTACTATGTTATTCTTGGTGATTTCAATCATTGTTATTTGTATTCACCATTGTGGAGTCCGCTGTAAGGTATGTACACTGTGTCTGTGTTCAGTATCTCTAATTTTTTCACAGGAATTAAATATACCTGTTTTTATTTCCTATTGTTATATCCTGCAGTAACCGTGATTTCTTTTGTAAATCTGTAACTTCGCCATGTCACTTTGCAGATATCACGTGTCCTTGTACATGTACGGCATTCAGTGCAAGCATACTTGTAAATCTGCAACGTTGTAATGTTAATCTCTAGATATTATATGACAAAGGAGACAAAACTTATACTCCTTGGGGACTTCAAAGCCAGAGTAGGCAAGGACACCGCCTCATGGAGTGGTATCATTAAAAAGTACGGAGTCGGAAATTGTAACAGCTATGGGCTCCTCCTCCTTCAGACCTGTGCCGAACACGATCTCCTGATCACCACCACAATTTTCTGTCTTCTCACGAGAAATAGAACATCATGGATACACCCTCGCTGGAAACACTGGCACCTCATTGACTATGTCATCGTCAGGAGGAGTGACAAACAAGACGTTCGAAATCCATATGTGGTGTCGAATGTTGGACAGACCATCGTCTCATTGTCTCGAAAATGAACATCCACATCAGGCCACCACGGCGTCCTCAAGGGGCAAAAATGCAAACAAAGCTAAATGTCACCCGCCTAAACAGCAAGAAAATGCAGCAGTCGTTTGAAAATATGCTGGAAGACCGCCTCAAGCCCAATGCTGAAGCAAAACAGGATACAGAAACAGAATGGAGAGCCCTAAAGGACACGATTTACAACACTGCTATGGAAATCCTGGGTCCAGCCCCCCGAAAGCATAATGACTGGTTTGATGAAAATTCCGAAGACATCAACCAATTGCTGGCCGAGAAACATCTTCTCCTCAAGGCACATTTGAATGACCCAAAGTCAACATCAAAAAAAGATGCTTTCAAGAACATTCAGAGAGTAGTGCAGCAGAAACTTCGGCACATGCGGGACTCCTGGCTGAGCAGCAAAGCTGATGAAATTCAGGGCTTTGCTGACAGACACGATATGAAAAACTTCTACGACTCACTGAAAGCGGTCTATGGTCCTTCATCACTAGGCATAGTTCCCCTCCTCAGTGCAGACGGGGGAACATTGGTCACCGATAAGAAAGAAATCCTCCAACGCTGGGCAGAGCATTTCAGCAAAATCTTAAATGCAACTTCCTTCTTCGATGATGAAACCATCAATTGCCTTCCTCAAGTTCCCACCAATGAGACTCTTGATGACCTGCCAACCATAGTGGAAATAAACAAAGCCATCCAGCAACTCTCCAGCGGCAAGGCACCTGGTCCTGACTCCATCCCAGCAGAGATATACAAGGCAGGTGGGCCGGTCCTAACAGAGCAGCTTCACCGAGTCTTCACAAACATATGGATGAACGAGACCATGCCACAAGATTTTAAGGACGCGTCAATAGTCCACCTTTACAAACGTAAAGGAAACCGCCAATCCTGTGACAACCACCGAGGCATCTCCTTGCTTTCAATTGCAGGGAAGATACTCGCCAGAATTCTTCTCAATCGCCTCACAGCCCATCTCGATCAAGGTCTTCTTCCTGAGAGTCAATGTGGCTTCAGAAAAGAACGTGGAACTGTTGACATGATTTTCGCTGCAAGGCAGCTGCAAGAGAAATGTCAGGAACAGAACTGCGAAATGTTCTCCACTTTCATTGACCTTACCAAGGCTTTTGATACAGTCAGCAGAGAAGGACTGTGGAAGATTATGGCAAAATATGGCTGTCCACGAAAGTTTGTCCAAATAGTGCGGCTATTTCATGACGGCATGCAGGCAAGAGTACAGGAAAATGGTGAGCTGTCTGAACCCTTTCCTGTCACCAATGGAGTGAAGCAAGGATGTGTCCTGGCACCAACACTGTTCAGCCTCATATTTTCAGCCATGTTGATGAATGCCTTCGAGAACGACGACATTGGAATAGACATCAACTACCGTATGGATGGAAAGTTATTCAATCTCAGAAGGCTGAAAGCTAAAACCAAAATTAACAGTGGCACCGTCAGAGAGCTCCTGTTTGCTGATGATTGCGCTCTATACGCCAACTCAGAGGCGGACATGCAACATAATGTTTCAGCTTTCTCACATGCCTGTGCCAACTTTGGGCTCAATATCAACTTGGAGAAGACTGTAGTTATGTACCAGCCAGCTCCAGGGAATAATCACACTGTGCCGAATATGAAAGTGAATGATCATAGACTAAGTATTGTGGACAAATTTACCTATCTTGGCAGCACCGTGTCACAAGCTGCCACAATCGATGACGAAGTGAATGCAAGAATCTCCAAGGCCAGTGCAGCCTTTGGCAGACTGTACAAGAATGTATGGGACAGAACTGGAATAAGCCTGCAAACAAAGCTAAAAGTCTACAAAGCAGTTGTATTATCCACACTGCTATATGCTTGTGAAACCTGGACTGTTTATCAGCGACACGCTAGGAAATTAAACCACTTCCACACAGTCTGCCTAAGGAAGCTACTGAAGATTAAATGGCAAGACAAGATTCCAGACACTGAAGTCCTAGAAAGAGCATCCATACCCAGTATCCACACTCTACTGATGAAGAATCAGATTCGCTGGGCTGGTCACTTGACTCGCATGCCAGATCACAGGCTCCCTAAACGAATTTTTTACAGCGAACTGCGTTGTGGTAAACGCTCCCAAGGTGGCCAGAGGAAACGTTTTAAAGACACTCTGAAAATTTCACTGAATGCTTTTGGAATTCATCATGACACCTGGGAGGCTGCAGCCAGAGACCGAAATTTGTGGCGTGCATCATTGCGCAAAGGTGCAGTTATATGTGAGGCAACCAGGACTGCAAGAGCTGTGAAGAAAAGGCAGGACAGAAAAACCACTGCAGGAAATCCTCCTCCAGAGACGTCAAGCATTCTTTGTCCACATTGTCAAAGAACATTTCGAGCCAAAATAGGCCTTATCAGACATCTTAGAACCCACGGCTTCACACCTTCAACCCCACTGGATGAATTGAATGGTCATCATCATTCTTGATGGACAAACAACAACATTGACCTACATTGTTATCAATTCTGATGGCAGCTTGTTGTTTCCAATATATGTTTTTTTACAAGTCTAAGGTCTTTTCCATCAATTTGTAGATCTTCAAGCATCCTTATCATGTCGACATGTCTCACTTTATCGAAAGCCTTTGTGTAGTCAATAAAGCAAAGATATAGATCTTTGTTTACTTCTATAGAACGGTTAGTTACTGTTATCAGTATATACACAGCATTTACTGTACCCTTGCCTTCTACAACCTCACATTGTTCTTCTATTTCGGATTGTATTTTCTTCCTGACTCTTTGCATGATAATTCTCAGCAGAATCTTCGTGATTTGGTTCATTATACTAATTGTTCGATGTTGATCGCATTCCAAGGCTCCTGATTTCTTCGGGGTTGCAATAAATATAGAATTACATAATTCAGGGGGTAAATCTCCAGTATCGTATACTGCGTTCAGTAGTCTGGTGACTTGGTCTATTCCATATTCTTCTAAGGAATTGATCATTTATATTGTGATGTTATCTGTACCCGGGGTCTTGCCAGTTTTATTTGGTTAAGAGCATTCTGAACTTCCATCTTCAAAATTGATGGTCCTTCATTATTATTCCGATGATCATATTGTTCTTCTCTTGTGCCACCATAAAGGTCTTTCACATAATCTGACCATGCATGTAAAATCTGATCTTTTTCGATTATGATTTTGCCGTCTTTGGTTTTTAGGCAACCCATTGATGTGTGTGTTCTTTTGTTAGTGATGTCATTAATTATTGTGTGCATTAATTTGGTATTCCGGGTGTTGTGTTGGTTTTCAATTTCCTTGCAGTTTTCCTCAAGCCATGTTTCTTTTGCCTTTTTGCATAGCTTCCTAATTTTCATGTGAATTTCTTCATATTTTTCTTTGTTACTTGTGTTATTTCATCTTACTTCCATGAGTTTTAAGATGTCTTTCGTCATCCATTTCTTGCGTCCTATTATCTTTATTTTTGAGATGGTTGTTTCTGAAGCTTGGTTGACTGATTTCTTTAATATTTCCCATTGGTCACTGACGTCTTGAAATAATATTTCCATATCGGACAATGCATCGAATCTGTTCTTTACCTCTACGTTGAATTTATCTTTTATTTCCTCACTCTTCAGTGCCTGTAGATCAAATTTTGTGTTTCTTGGTGGTGAATATTTGACTTTCTTTAATTTTATATGTAAATTGCTTAAGATTAATCTATAGTCGCTGTAGCAGTCTGCGCTTGATAGAGTTTTTGCGACTTTTAAGGCATTTCAAAATCTTCTGTTGATGATAATGTAATCAATCTGATTTCTGATCTTATGATCAGGACTCCTCCATATCCATAATCTCCTTGGGTTCTGTTGATACCAGGTGTTTCCAATAATCAAAGCATGCTCTTTTGCCCCTGTACAAGACTGCAACCTCTTTCATTCTGTTCCCCTAGTCCATACTTGCCTACTATGCATCCGTCCTGTTGATTTCCAACTTTGGCATTCAAGTCACCCATTATGATATTTACTTCAGAATTCTTGCATTTATTGAAGGCTTTCTCTAAATCATTATAAAATTCATCAATACTGTCATCACCACTATCTGCTATTGGTGCATAAACTTGTTTGATGTTGACATCAAAAGGTCTTCCACTCAACTTCACCAGTAGCACTCTGTCTGATACAGTCTAATATCCTTTAATCGATTTTGCTCTCTCTTTATCCATTATAATTGCTACTCCTCGCTGTAGTTTCTCTACACCAGAATAGATTATTCTATATTCGTCAGATGTTATAATGCCCATTCCTGTCCATCTGGTCTCACATATACCTAACAGGTTAATATTTAATCTTCTAATTTCAGTCTTAATGTTATCAAATTGTCCATCCCCACTCATAGTTCTCACATTCCAAGTTCCTACTTTCAATGTTGATATTCTTTTGCACTCAGTCGCCTTGATGACGGTCTGGAGTATTGATGCCATACAAGCGGAAAATTTCTTAGTTTCGGAAACTCAACATCAGGTAAGCAGCGGTAAAATTCAACAAATTTTCCTTCTATGTGCTTCTCTTTCAACATGTCATTTGCTTGCAAATCAATGAGCTCCAACTGTAGTGCAACTGTCACATTATCAGCGTTACAATCAAATGGATTCTGGAACAGAAGAATGTCAATCTCAGTTCTGTCAAGATCAGAAAATCTCTCCAAAGATTGCTTCGTCAAGTCACAAATATATTTGTTAATGAGGTTAACATCTTCGGATGATTGTAGCGAAAAGCAGTGAAAATTATAAACGTATTTTCCTTCCAGCTGTGCTTCAAACAATAACACAGACGACGTTATCTTTCCCTGAAGTTTCAAGTTCAGTTAATTCATGTGGGATGTGATGTTGACCAAAACAAACAACTTTGACAGTCAGGAAGGATCTGATAGGTGTGGATCAGCTCTATCTTTTTTCAGTAAGGAAAACATATATTTCGTTTCGGAGCTTGTAAAAACGAAACATGACTTTATCGCAGCTGAGCCACCTCACTGATGTGTGATTAGGCAAGTCACAGAGCTCAGAATCAATTTCTTTAAGAAAAGCCTGGAACTGATGGTGATAGAGTGCATGTCCCCGAATTAGGTTCACATCAGAAACGTCTGGCTTCAGTACACAAGAAATATCTAAGTCTTTCGTAAAGAGTGCTTGCTTATGCATGATGCAGTGTATGAACAGTGCGCCCGGAAGTTGCAAATCTTCCAACTGAGTCCTGATCTGCCCCATCAGACCCTTCCTCAATCCAGCCATCAACTGTACCACCTCGAAGCTGATTCCACTGAAGGTAAAAGTCATGAAAAATATTTTTCACATCCACGAAAATGTCTTTTTCAGTTATTGATCCATGCATTCTGCAAACGGATGCCAACTCTTTTGTTATCTGAAAGTTCGAATTGACACCACGAATGAAAACGAGAATTTGTGACGTATTCGAGAGATAAGTAGACGCATCCAGCACCAGAGAATACCACAATAAGTTCCTATATTTCTCGCGTATCTGTAGCATAATGTTGTCACCAAGTTCTTCTGCTCTCAGCTCAGCTGAAGTTGTCGAAAGACTGATAGTTCCAAAATAAAAATAGGTTTCCCCAGGACACAAGTCATTTGCTGCTTCCGTCATACATTCTTTGATGAAGTTGCCATCAGTAAACGGGTTTTCCTCGTTCTGCCATCTTATGCACTATTATACAACGTGTACGAGTGACAGATTCATTCTCAACAAAGTTTATCGTGAAGAGATTTCTTTGTGTTTTTAAACCACGTTTCATGGACTCATATTTCTCAGAGCGTAACTTTCCAGAAAACTTTTAATATGTTGATATATGTTTTGTTTCATAGAGACGCCGAAGTTTGTACTCTTTCAAAAAGGGCAACACTTTCACTGCATATTACGCAACTGGTTTTCTGGTCCTTTGTTTCCACAAAGAAGTACTTTACTCCCTATACTTCATTGAAACTCTTCTATTGGATTTTTTATGGCTTCTATTTGCTACTTTATTGCCTCTATTCACACTTATTGTTCATTTACCTATCACTGTCAAACAAAGAAATCCTTGTTACATACACATAAAATGAATGACAGGTAAAAAGAAGTAAATACTTCAGGAGCGTCGGACCTATTTTGACAGTCTGATGCATCTTGGGGCGGGAAAGAAGCGTTTTTGTGTGTGTTGCCATTGAAACCATGGTAACGTCAGAGCGTAGACGAAGCTACCACCTGCCGGGGAAGGACAAGGGATGGCGCGAAATAAACAAACATTAAAATAAACCCCACAAAAAATCTAGAAACAATAATTTAAAATCGAAGATAGTAAATGTACGGCACATAGCAGCCAGGAGGTCTCCGCACGAGTGAAGATCTCTAATTATTGTGAACATAATATTTAAATTTATATTGTATCACAACGTCTCCATGTTCCATACGTTTTATCAAGTAAATTTGAGTGTCGATCAACTGTCGTCGCGGGTCGGATCCAGCCTGCCGGTCGTAGTTTGGTGACCCCTGGTCTAAACTAACTGTCTCTATTTTATAAACACAGAAACAACAAACAATATATTGCACGTTTTATTGCCTGGTATATTTTGCTACATCTCGTGAGTACAAGTATGCAGGGTTATATAACATGTGAAGTGAATAACACTGAAGTTGAAATAATTAAAAGACATAGTAACGGGTATTGCTCCATTTGTTTGCACAAAATCGGCTGGAACCACTTAATTGCTAAGGCCTCACGGTAATGAAACATATTGGTTGCGGGCTTCTGAGTTTAAATTCACTAAGAGGTTTGCTTCTCATTTAGGTACTGGGGCACACAAACGTCAAAGGCAAAGAGTAAAGCTATCGCTTTGCAGACATGGCGATAATAGAGGACAGGAGGACTGCGGCTGGGCCAGACATTATCACTGCCATACTGAAAGATGGACGAACAGATGGCTTTAAGGACAGTTGGGTATCTGCTTGCTTGTCCAGCAACAGGAAATAAATAATGTAGTTAACTGGAGTCATGCAAACCGCATGTAAATTAACATTTCTAAAACAAAATCTATGTTAATAGGAACGAGGCAAAGACTTCACACTCTAAACTCGCAGGGAACTCTTCAGCTGCACATTGGTAGCACGCCTATAGAAAGTGTAACCGAACACAAGGCACTGGGTCTTATCATAGATCAAAATCTATCCTTTAATTCCCATGTTCATGCTCTAGTTGAAACAAATAGCCAAAAAAGTATACCAACTTGCCAAAATTAAAAACTTCCTCGACGAAAACACAAGAAAGATATTCTATACTTCCCACATACAAACACATAATGATTATTGCTCCACAATCTGGGATGGATGCTCCACATCAATAACAAAACGCCTTTATTCGCTCCAGAAAAGGGCAGTGCGTCTAATCAATGGTGATAAGTTTACAGACAATTCTAACCTACATGAACGTCTTCAGTTACTGCCACTCCTCAAACGCCTACTTTTTAATAAGGCTAAACTAACTCACAAAATCCTATTTCAAAATGCCCCAAGCTACTTTTGGCCATTGTTTAAATATAACGCAAGACATAGTGAACGACTAAATATACTTCATGTCCCTAAACCTAGGATAGACTTATATAAAACAAGCTTAGCATACTCTGCCACTCAGTTGGGGAATAATCTTCCACAAGAAATCAAAGACACCACTAACCATTATACATACAGTCGCAACCTGTTTGAACACTACCTCAGAACAGACTACATGCACCCTTAAAAAACAGCAACAAAGGCAATAATAATGGTAAATTATCTCCAACGACAATTAGCCAGAAAAAAAAACATTCCCATATGTGTGGCACGTTACACCCGCCTCGGGTATTTATGATGCCCATGTTAAACATTGCCTCAACGAATCATGTATTATTGATTATTTTTCATGCGTTTAAATGTTCTTTTGTTGTCAAAGAATTGCTTCATAAGAGATGTTGAATGAAAGAATGTATGAGAGGAAATAGAGAAGAAGGGCAGAATGTCAGACAGGCCTGCGTGCCCAATTCTTAACCCTTTGAAAATAAAGATTTTCGTTCGTTCGTTCGTTCGTTCCAGCGTGAGGGAGATGGGGATGAAGCGCGGAGTCGTCAGACATGAATATCTGATTACTTAGTCGGGTTCCAACTTCTCCGTGAAGCGTCGCCTTATTATGCTCCGTTCCTGTGCCAGTGATTATCACACAAAATGCTCCTCACTGCCCCATGTGGCAAGAGGAACAGACAGGAGTCTCGATAAACCAACAGTCCGCATAGGTATACTATGCATAATGCCGCTGCCAGCATGACAACAACAAAGTCCGCCACTTAAAGTACAGTTCATCGTCGATGGAAACGGCAGTCACTAGAAAGCCAGCAGCCATATATTACTGTATAAGCCAACCCAGTTAGTTCAGCCACCGGCCGGCCACCATTTTTCTGAACATGCACTTTCCACTACACTTGAACATTTGATTAATCAACACAGAACAGGTGCGATCAGTTGATATGGGCTGGAGGCGATGATAAGGAGGAGATCAGAACGTCTTTGAACCTGCTCGGAGTAAAATAATAATGATCCTCGGTTTGATTGATTGATTGATTGATTGATTGACTTAGGAACCGACATCACAGCATTCGGGGCATTCGCATAAGCGCTCCGTCCCCATCCTCAGCAGCCAGCGAAGAGTTCCACCACTAATAGTACCAGTAGCAATCTGATTATATGTCCGTCTCGCCTTTCGTCTGAGCGTCGATCGTTGGCCAGATCCCCTCGTAACCCCTCGCTGTCGCATTCTTGCCAGACCATGGTGATTCATTTGCTCCTCCGAGGTGTACACGTGCTCCCACAAGGCCGCAACAACGTCTGCTGATCCTCGTTAATCACTAATAGGATAGAGGTTGGCGTGGCCTAGAGATTTAACCTGCTGTGTTTAAAATTTATCGATGACCGCAGCTGTGTAGATTTATCCCACATCACCCATTGCCTTGTCGGCTGGAGTGGGCGGTTATGCCCCTCCTTAAATTGCAATCTCCGATGTCAAGGATCAGTTCATGTGTTGACACCTCTCCGTACCATGGCACAAGACTGTCAAGAATGTTCTCACGCTGTCTTCCTTTATCTCTCTCTCTCTCTCTCTCTCTCTCTCTCTCTCTCTCTCTCTCTCTCTCTCTCTCTCTCTCTCTCTCTCTCTCTCTCTCTCTCTCTCTCTCTCTCTCTTCACAAATCTAACTGGGTTTTATGACACGTTCCGATCTTTGTCTTCTCAAAATTTGGCCAAAAAACAAAATCTTTGCGACTTACCTTCCCTCAAAATGTCTAGATTGTTCGTTTTGGCTGTCCAATTACTTTTGAACATTCTTCTAAAAAACCATACCTTCAAGAGATTTTTTTCGCCTGTTTACTAATTGCCCAGGATTCGCAGCCGTATGTCCAACTTGGTTCTATGTAACATGCAAGAACTCTTTTTCTAAGGTCCAAGGACGAGGACTTATTACACAACATGTTCTTCACTTGATAGAATATAGTTTTTGCTTGTCCTATTATGTTCTTTATCTCATTTATTCATCTTCCGTCTGATGTTATCCATGTGCCTAGGTATCTGAATTTCTGCATTTGCTCCAAAGTAAAGACCTTTACCTCGTGATGACGATGGACACTGGTAATAGGGAAATCCTCACGCTAGAACAGCGCAGGGTAGAAGCAACTAGTAAGCTACCAGTAGAAGCAACGAACTAGTAGTTGTAGAACGTGCGTACAATGAAAGCGAGCCAACATTAAAACACATTGCTAATCAGAAGAAGGAGAAACAGGATAGGGAAAAGAGTGGACAGTAACTTGACTCTTGTACATCGCAGAAACAAGACGGGAAAAAGAGTGGACAGTAACTTGACTCGTGTACATCCGGGAAACAGGACGGGGAAAAGATTGGACAGTAACTTTACTATAATATATCTTTAATATAGATAATGATATAATATATCTATATATAATATTTATATTTATATAATATATCTGTGAAACAGGGCAGGGAAATGAGTGGACAGTAACTTGACTCTATTGTACATCGAAGAAACGGGACAAAGAAAAGAATGGGCACTATCTTGATTCAACTGTACATCGCCCAAGCTTCCATACGACGTCATCTGTAATCTTAGAAACAAACGAAAGCCACTAACCACCAAATGCCTCCACCTTACATAACAACATGAATCGCTCCCCAGGTTGCAGTTGTGTCATTGCGTGGATGTTTATGAAATCCACGGGCTCCGATGTGCTGATGGGAATGTCCACGTAGGGTGATGATATATTGAATCTGTAGATGTCGAGGGGTTCGTCCATGTAGCTCATCAGCGAGAGGATAAAACCTTGGTTTGTGTGATCTGACAACAAACACAAAATACATCGATAAATAAACAAGGCCAAAAGCATCGATAGTTAGTTGTGTGTCCTTTACTGTCAGAGAATAAACAAGACACTAGAAGAATAATCGGTAGGTTTTATTATAACGCGATCTTCTTCTACTTATTCTTCTCCCTCTTCTTCTTCTTCTTCTTCTTCTTCTTCTTCTTCTTCTTCTTCTTCTTCTTCTTCTTCTTCTTCTTCTTCTTCTTCTTCTTCTTCTTCTTCTTCTTCTTCTTCTTCTTCTTCTTCTTCTTCTTCTTCTTCTTCTACTCTTAGACATTACTAAATCCAACCAGACATGGGACGATATCATTCTATCCTACAATTTCAAACATCTAATAAAACGTGCCTCAAGGGTTACAGACACCTCCTCAACTATAGTTGATCATATATATGTTACTTGTCCAGTTAATATTATTGAATGTTCTGTTTCTGTTAGTGCAGTTAGTGACCAGTACCCCAATATGTTGTACATGGTCGAAGATTGGGATCAAAACTCTTAAAAATAAACATTTAAGCATCAGATTTAGAAATTTTAAAGCTCGCAACCAAAATTTACTATTAGACGACTTAAAAAATGCAGCCTTTGAACATGTTTACCAACTTTCTGATCCGGATGATGCACTAGCTTACAGGACAAAAACAGTCTACAGTGTGTTTGATAAACATGTGCCAGTCAAAGAAGTTCGAGTGAAGAATCAACATAAATCCCCTTGGGTCACAAGCGAAGATCTCGAATATCATGAGATACAGCAAACAAAAATAAAGATTTTATCAATTACCGCAGACTAAGAAATAAAGTTAAATATGAATTCGTAGGATAAAGAAAGATCATTTCAAAAATTTGATTCTAGATAAATCAAACAACACAAATATGTGGAAGGCTATTAACTCGCTAACCAACAAGAAACACTCTTTAGAGTTAGCTATGCCAAGCACAATAACATGCGAGGATTTCAGTTGTTTCTTTCAATCAGAAATAGAGAATCTAAAGTCCCCAATACCAGACTCAGTATGTAATTTAAGTTCACTGTCATCATTCTGTGAGGGAAAGTGCGCTAGTAATATTCCTTCTGAGATCCCCTTGATGTCTGTTGCAGAAGTATATAAATATCTCTCAAATCTCAAAGCAACAAATTCAGAAGGCCTAGATGGTATCAGTAATAGAATTATTCGGTGTGCTGCAGCAATTATTAATGGGTCCTTAACGTTCATATATAACCAGTGCCTGTCCAAAAACTACTTTCCATCTGCCTTTAAAATTGCTAAAGTTTATCCTCTACTTAAAAAGGGCTCAACTGATAATAGCGTCCTGGGTAATTATAGACCTATTTCCTTACTATCGTCACTATCAAAGCCATTAGAAAAACACTTACATAAAATAAATTTACATCATTTAATTAACAACGATTTAATAATGGGTAGTCAATCTGTGTTTCGACCTATATATTCTTGCCACAGTGCCTTAACAAATATGACCGCTAACTGGCATCGTTGTATTAACAATGGCAACATTTGTGGAGCAATATTTAAAGACTTTAAAAAAGCTTTTGATATCGTAGATCATGATATTTTAATTAGAAAATTAAAACAAATGAAGACTAGCACCAATATGGTGAACCTAATTACGTCATTTTTATCCGACAACAACAAATAGTGTCCTTCAATAACTGTCTATCAATACTAACACAACTTAATATTGGTGAGCCCCAGGGCTCAATCTAGGACCGCTGCTTTTTGCAGTTTATATTAACGATATTCCTTTATATCTCAATACTTTGTGTGATCTATTTGCAGACGACTGCACTATATACAATAATCAAGAGAACCGGTATGACATAGAGAGCTCTTTACAAAACGAACTTAATAACCTTAGTAGATGGAGCAATGAAAGCCGCATGCAAATTAACATCGACAAAACCAAATCCATGCTAATAACGACCAGACAAAAACTACAGACTTTAGCCATAACTGGGGCACCCCTCGAGGTCCATGTGGATACGTCGCCTATAGTGTCATATAAATGAACACAAAACATTAGGTCTTTTAATTGACAGACATTTAAACTGGAGCTCTCATGTTCACGTCCTCACCAAGAGAACAGCACAAAAAGTTTACCAACTTGCTAACATTCAGCACTTTCTGGACGAAAGCACACGATAAATATTCTATACATCCTATATCCAATCACCTATCGATTATTGTTCCACAGCCTGGGATGGTTGCCCTAAATGTAATATGAAACGACTGTGTTCACTTCAAAACTGCGCTATACGTCTAGTTTCTGGCATAAAGCACGTTGAAAGTAATAAGTTATACAGTCATCTAAGACTTCTACTACTTCAAAAACGCTTCCTTCTTTCAACAAAGCCAAATTAGTGAACAAAATGATATCTGAAAATATCCCAGAGTATCTTCTACCGTTAATTCAATCTAATGCAATGAACAGTAAGCGCTCAAATTTATTGCAGGTTGCGAGGCCTAGATTAGACTTATACAAAACATGTTTCGCGTATTCTGGTGCTCACCTGTGGAATAGCCTTCCACCTGATCTGAAAACTCCAATGAGTCCCTACACATTCAACCGAAAACTCTTTCAATACTTGCTCCAAACCGACTATATTACCCCATAAGCCACCTACTGGTGTCATTTTTCACTATCATGCATCATAGTGTGTGTGTGTGTGTGTGTGTGTGTGTGTGTGTGTGTGTGAGCGGGTGGGAGAGTGAGTGAGAAACAGTGTGAGTGAGAGACTGAGTATGAGACAGAGAGAGTGAGCGAGTATGTATGCCTGTGTGTCTGAGTGAGTAAATTAGTGAGTGTCTATGTGTGTCCACGTATGTGTGAGAGACTGAGTGAGAGAATGAGTGAGTGTGAGAGAGAGGTTGTGTGCCTGCCTGTCATGTGACATGCTATGCCGTATTTGTATTTTGCATCCCCATCTTTAATATTAGCATTTTTACTGCCACTTGAATTTAACATACATTGCTTATTTCATCATGTTTATGTCAATTCCAGGAATTATCTTACTGAATTGCACATCTATTGTTATTTTACGTTACACAATGTGTAACATATTTTCATTCACCATGTTCCATTTTTTTCCACGTTTTCCCATTCTTTCCCAAATTCGAATGTTCTTATGAGGATGCTAAGGATAGTGTGTAACGTGTTGGAGTATATTCATACCAGTTTTAGCGATTATGCGAGGCAGCGAGTATGTGTGAGTATGTGCGTGGGTAGGTGGGTGTGAGTATGCAGGTGGGTGGGTGGGTGGGTGGGTGTGTGTATGTGTGTGTCTTTATATGTGTGTATGTGTGTGTATGTCTATATGTGTGTATTTGTGTTTTGTGTGTACATGTGTATGTGTGTGTGCTTGTGTGTGTGTGTGTGTGTGAGTGAGTATGTTCGTATGTGTGTTTATGTGTGCTTACATGTGTGTTTATATGTATGTTCGTGGGAATGTGTATATGTATGTGTGTATGCGTGTGTATGTATGTGTATGGATGTGTATATGTTTGTGTGTGTATGTGTGTATGCATGCAGTGTATGCGATGGAGTGTGTATTCGTGTGGTATGTGTGTACGTGTGCGTAAGTATGTGTGTATGGGTGTGAATGTGTGTAGGTGTGTGTATGTGCGTGGGTATATGTGTGTATTTGCGTGTGTATGTTGTGTGTGTGTTTGAGAGAGAGAGCGAGAGAGAGAAGAGAGAGAGAGAGAGAGAGAGAGAGAGAGAGAGAGAGAGAGAGAGAGAGAGAGAGAGAGAGAGAGAGAGAGTTGAGCGCACGCATGTCATGTAATATGTTATATTTTTTGTGTATTCTCATCTTCATACTATTATTTTTAAAGCCACTTGATTTTAACTTGTACAATGTAAACACATGTACATTACTGTAGAGTGAGTGAGAGAGTTAGTGAGTGTAAGTGAGAGAGAGTGAATGAGTGTGAGTGGGTGTGTGTGAAAGAGAGAGAGAGAGAGAGCGAGAGAGAGAGAGAGAGAGAGAGAGAGAGAGAGAGAGAGAGAGAGAGAGAGAGAGAGAGAGAGAGAGAGAGAGAGAGAGAGAGTTGGTCGTACTCTTGAAATGTAACATTCTATGCCATATTTTTAATGTATTCTCACCTTTCATATTACGAGGTAACACTTTGTATGCCACTTGATTTCACCGTGTATAATATGAACACATATGAATACATGCACATTACTGTAGAGTGAGTGAGAGAGTGAGCGAGGGAGTGTGTGTGTGTGTGTGTGTGTGTGTGTGTGTGTGTGTGTGTGTGTGTAAGCGAGAGAGAGAGAAAGAGAGAGAGAGAGAGAGAGAGAGAGAGAGAGAGAGAGAGAGAGAGAGAGAGAGAGAGAGAGAGAGAGAGTTGAATTGCATCACTAACTTTTACGTTACAAAATGTATATATACAATTTTTCTCAATGTTTTGTTGACAATTTTGCGAGAATGCTTACGACAATCGTCACTGTATGTGTGTGTAAAGTGTGGGAGTTTCTTCATACTAGTAAGTTTGGGGATGGTGGGGGATGTGTGTGTGTGGGTGGGTTCGGGATGTGTGAGTGGGTGGAGAGAGATTGTGTGGGTGGGTACGGGATTTGTGTGTGGGTAAGTGCAGTATGTGTGGTTTAGCGGGGAGATATGTGTAGGTAAAGGATGTGTGGTTGGGGGATGTGTGTTTGGCTAGGTGGTTGGGGGTGAGTGGGTGGAGGAGGATATGTGGGTGGGTGATTGATGGTGGGTTATGGGAATGGTGTGGGATATGTGTGTAGGTGGGGGTTGTGTTTGGGTGGAGGATGTGTGGGTGGGGGTATGTATGTGTGCCTGGGATGTGTGTGTGTGTGTCGGTTAGTGGGGGAAGTGGGGATGTGGGTGTGTGGGATGTGTGACTGGGTGGGGAGATGTGTGTTGTGGGGGTGGGTGTGGGAATGTGTGTGTGTGGGTGACGGATGTGTGTGTGTGTGTGGGTTTGAGATGTTTGGGTGGATGGTTGGAAATATTTAGGTGTTGGTGGGTGGAGGTTGTATGGGTGGAGAATTTGTGTGTGTCAGTGGGTGGGTGAGGGATGTGTGGGTGAATGGGTGTGTGGTGGTGTGGGGATGTGTTTGGGTTGGGGATGGGTGTGGTGATGTGCGTGTGTGCGGGGTAAGTGTGGGTGGGTGGAGGATATATTGGTGGGTGGTGATGGTGTTTGTATGTGGGGAATGTTGCGTGGGTAGGAGATGTGTGGGTAAGTGATGTGTGTGGTGGATGTATTTGTGGTTGGGTGATGTGTATATGGGTTGGGTGTTGTTGGGAGGGGAGAAGGGTGTGTGTGAGGGATGTGTGTAGGTGGGTGGTGGGTGTATTTGGGTGTGGATGTGCGGGGGTGGGGGGGGGTGAAAGATGTGTGTTAGGGTGGGATGATTGTTTGGCTGGGTGGTTGGGGTGTGTGAGTGGGTGGGTAGATGGGAGATTTAAGTGCTCATGATTGGCTGGGGGATGTGTGGGTGTGAGTGGTTCAAAAATAAGTACGTGAGTGGGGAATATGTGAGGGGATAGATGTATGGGTGAAGGATGGGTGTGTGGGTGGGGTATGTGTGGGTGTTGGGGTGTGTGTTTGTGGATGGAGGATGTGTTGGTGGGTGGGGATGTGTGTGATGGATGTGTGTATGGGTGGGGAGATGTGAATGTGAGTGGGAATGTCTGTGTATGGGTGGGGGTGTGTGGTTAAGAGATGTGTGGTTAAGGGATTTGTGGTTGAGGGATGAGTGGGTGGAGGCTGTGTGGGTGGAGAATGTGCGCGTGGGTGGAGGATGTCTGGATGGGTGAGTGTATGTAGGTTGGGAGATGGTGGGCATGTGTGGGTGGGTTCAGGATGTGTGGGTAGGCAGCGGAAGATTGTGCGGGTGGATGCGGGATTTGTGTGTGGGTAGGTGCGGGATATGTGACTTGGCGGGGAGGTGTGTGTGTGGGTGGTGGATGTGTGGTTGGGGGATGTGTTTTGGCTGGGTGGTTCGGGGTGTGTGGGTGGAAGAGGGTATGTGCGTTGGTGATTGTTGGTGGGTTCTGGGATGGGTGGAGGATATGTGTGTGGGTAGGGAGATGTGTGTAGGTGAGGGATGTGCGTGGGTGGGGGTTGTGTCTGGTGGGGGAATGTATTTTTTCCTGAGGTGTGTGTGTGTGGTTGGGTGGGGGGTGTCTGGGTGGATGGGGTACAATGTTTTTTTTTTCTATATGAATGCACTATTGATGAACGAAAGATGAGGGATTGGAAGGGCCGAATAAAAGACGAGCCTGCGTGCCAAATTTGTTACCCTTTGAAAATAAAGTCCGTTCGCTCTTTCGTTTATTCGTTCGTTCGTTCGTTCGTTCGTTCGTCCTCCTCTTCCTCTTCTTCTTCTTCTTCTTCTTCTTCTTCTTCTTCTTCTTCTTCTTCTTCTTCTTCTTCTTCTTCTTCTTCTTCTTCTTATAACACTGTTTATGTTCGCAACTTTTATTTGACAACGTTATGTTTTTCTTTGTGAATGTAGCATGCAAAATAGTATTTTGATGTACGAAAGATGAGTGATTGGAAGGACCGAATGTAAGACGGGCCTTCGTTCCCAATTTGTGACACTTTGAAAATAAAGTTCTTTCGTTCATTCGTTCTTTTCCTACTTCTTCTCTTCCTCCATTTACCTCAGTGAAGAGTTGGTTGGAGGAAGATATAAAGATCTTTTCCTTGCTCTGTCTAATGCTCTTTGTAAGCTGGTATTTATTTCCCTGTTGTTCTTGACAGCATCACTCCATCTGTTACGTGATCTTCCCTTGTCCTGAATCCATTATATTTCTTCAATGTTGTTCTTTGCGGCAAATGGTACCATGGAATTATAGTGAGGTGGCCAAACCATTTAATATGGTGTTCTTTAAGTACCACAATCACAGGTGACAAAATGGACATTGCGACTAAATCTTTGGTCAGCACACAAACACACATTCACTATTTTATTTTATTATTTTTTTTTTGCGGAGGGGGGGGGGGGGGTGTGTTGCATATCCTATTATTACAGGACATCGCTGTCAACATCAGCATCTTTCAGCTCACTTGATTTCTTGGCGAGATTACGCTCAGTAGTTTGCCATTGCTTTCTGAGCGACCGGCTCACATACCCCGTAAATGACCAACGCGGCGAGAACCGCTACCGTTTCTCGCGCAGGTTACGTTCCTCGCGTGGAAGAAAGACGTTAAATCCTCGGCCAGGGAGACATATTCAATAATACAACTATATAAAACAACTCTACATGAAGCTATATATATATATATATATATATATATATATATATATATATATATATATATATATATATATATATATATATATATATATATATATGTTGCTCATCTGTTTCATTGTTGTGTACTCGACAATTGTGTAACTCGACGCCTCGCGTCTGGCTGAGGAAGCTGGCTGCTAAACCAATTGCCGTCCCACTAATTACATTTCTAATTGTCACCCCTTTCCTGAACTTCTACTAATTGCTTCCCTTTTGTCTTTGTGCTTTGTTGTCATTTGTCGGATGGCAGAGAGCAAATGCGTTTATATATCAACTGTCACCTATTCTGTAAAATCAAAATATACAAATCGTCGCAAATGACTGATAATAAATAGCATATTCACACACATCCTATGCTACCATTATAAAATGTCGATATACCCGGGAATGTTAACCCGGTCAACAAATGCCTGAAAAAGTCGTATATGTCCGATAAGCGCAAATATCGCAGCTCTGCTATAAACAGGCATAACGCATTACTAAAGTCTCTCATTCTAATCAACCATGTGGATTCACTAGTATCAACGTCTTCCGCTATTGACATCTTTCTAAGGGCGTTAACAATTTCGGAAGGCTGGTCATCTTCAGGGGATGAAGAGCCAGCAAGTTCACAAGCTCGTTCATTTCCCTCAACTCCCGCATGTCCCGGGACGAAGTCGAAGGTGACTCTACGGACAACAGACCTCCGCAACGATTCAGTCCACTATCTACGTACAGAACCCTCCTCAATCTTTCGGATACTGCTCATTGAATCACTTGGTGCACAAACGGTGGTAAAATTATGCGATTCCAGCCATATGAAAGCCCGTGTTACTGCCATCAACTCCATCGTCTGCCATGCGGCTCGTGGTCATAGAGTGGCCACCACTGGCTTCTTGTGTGGTTCGGCCCGCTGAACGTGCCGTGAATGTCCACAAGCTTCTCTGCTGCTGTATAATATGTATAACAAGTCTGTATACATGAGCACATCGGAATCATCTCGATGCTCACCGATGAGAGCGTGGACCTCTGCAATGATTGCAGCAGGATTCTGCTCTCAGCACCGCCTGTCAAGCGTGAAGATAGTGTAAGAGGTCAATTTCCAAAAGGTAAAAGTTCTTAGAAGCTCTCCCTGGATGGTCTTAGAGGCGAGTTTACAAAAGTTAAATGTACATAGAAGCTCTGTCTGGATAGTTTTAGGGGCGAGTTTACAAAAGGTAAAATTACGTAGAAGCTCTGCCTGGATGGTCTTAGAGACGAGTTTACAAAAGGTAAAATTACGTAGAAGCTCTGCCTGGATGGTCTTAGAGACGAGTTTACAAAAGGTAAAATGTACGTAGAAGTTCTGTCTAGGATGGTCTTAGAAGCAAGTTTACACAAGGTAAAAGTTCGTAGAAGCTCTGCCTGGATAGTTTTAGGGGCGAGTTTACAAAAGGTAAAAGTTTGTAGAAGCTCTGCCTGGATGGAATAGGCGAGTTTACAAAAGGTAAAAGTACGTAGAAGCTCTGTCTGTATGGTCTAAGAGGGAGTTTACAAAAGGTAAAAGTACGTAGAAGCTCTGTCTGTATGGTCTAAGAGGTGAGTTTACAAAAGTAAAAGTATGTAGGAGCTCTGCCTGGATAGTCTTAGAGGTGAGTTTACAACAAGAAAATTACGTAGAAGCTCTGCTTGGATAGAATAGGCGAGTTTACAAAAGGTAAAAGTACGTAGAAGCTCTGCCTGGATGGTCTTAGAGGCGAGTGTACAAAAGGTAAAAGTATGTATAAACTGTGTCTGGATGGTCTAAGAGACGCGTGTACATAAGGTAAAAGTACGTAGAAGCTCTGCCTAGATGGTCTAAGAGGCGAGTGTACAAAAGGTAAAAGTATGTAGAAGCTCTGCCTGGATAGAATAGGCGAGTTTACAAAAGGTAACAGTACGTAAAAGCTCTGCCTGGATGGAATAGGCGAGTTTACAAAAGGTAAAAGTACTTAAAAGCTCTGCCTGGATGGAATATGCGTGTTTACAAAAGGTAAAAGTACGTAGATGGTCTAAGAGGTAGAAGATCTGTCTGCTGTCTCCATGCACAGACCGGTGTCTCGTCTTATTAAATACTGTATCAGGAAATCAGCGTGGCCGAATGAATAAGAGCGCTCTTTCTTAAACATGATGTGTACTAATGACGAGGTAGCGCGTTCAGGCCCTACACCCGACAGTTGGACTAAAATTGTAACTTCCCTTCCTTGACGTGGGACGTAAATTACAGGTATTTCAGCGTTCGCCTGATGGCGAAGGGCAATGGTAATATGTAAAGCTAATCCACACACAGTAGGAACATGTTATAACAAATTAATGCAAGTTGACTCAAGAACCAAAATCACAGCAATCCGGTCATTCCCATACGTGCTGCGTCCTAATCTGCAACAACTAGCGACGAGTCACAATACTAATGGTACCTTTACGATCTGATTATGTGTCCGTCTGACCTTTCTGATCAATACTGAGTTTCGATCAGACCCTCAGATCACTCCCTGCCGCAACAGTCTCTTCAGGCAATGACGGTGTATCTGTTCTTACACATTACACACACGATCTTAAAGGGCCAGATACCAGAACGGGAATACTTACTGAGTCGTTGGTACACCCTGACTCTGTGCAGGATAACATGGACACTGAAAGTCATGTTCCAATCATTGCCATCAGCACCATTAGGGCGGATGGTACAGTTGTCCGTTTCGGTAGTGTTGTGAAGGATTGGGCTGGCCTTGTCTGTTCCATTAGCGACGTGGGCCAAGCTGCGGCCTTTGACACGAGTAGTGATAGAAGATAGTCACGTGACGTCATTGAGAAACCTACTACAATTATTTTTTTAAATTATTATTCCTCGTCTCCTCATCTATCTTCTTCTTCTTCTTCTTCTTCTTCTTCTTCTTCTTCTTCTTCTTCTTCTTCTTCTTCTTCTTCTTCAAGAGAGAGAGAGAGAGAGAGAGAGAGAGAGAGAGAAGAGACACGAGACAAGAAACAAGAGGCATGATGCGAGAGATATGAGACAAGAGAAATGTGTCAGGAGACATGAGACAAGAGGCAAGAGATATGAGACATAAGACAAGTAGGCAAGAGATATGAGACATGTGACAAGAGACATGAGACAAGAGGCAAGAGACAAGAGACATGAGACAAGAGACATGAGACAAGAGACATGCGACAAGAGACAAGAGACAAGAGACAAGAGACATGCGACATGAGACAAGAGACATGAGACAAGAGACATGCGACAAGAGGCAAGAGACAAGAGAATTGAGACAAGAGACAAGAGAAAAGAGACATGAGAAATGCGACATGAGACAAGAGACATGACACAAGAGACATAAGAAATGAGACAAGAGACAAGAGACATGAGACAAGATGCAAGAGAAAAGAGATATGAGACCTGAGACAAGAAAAATGAGACATGAGACAAGAAACAAGAGGCAAGAAACAAGGGACAAGAAACAAGAGAAAAGGGACAAGAGCCTAGAGCCAACAGACATGAAACAAGAGACAATAGGCATGAGACAAGAGACATGAAATAAGAGACATGAAACATGAGACAAGATACATGAGACAAGAGACATGAGACAAGAGACATGAGACAAGAGACATGAAACATGAGACAAGAGACAACAGACAGGAGACAAGAGACAAGAGACATGAGACCTAGAGACAAGCGACATGAGACAAGAGACAAGAGACATGAAACATGATAGAAGAGACATGAGACAAGAGACGTAAGACACGAGAGAAGAGACAAGAGAGATGAGACATGAGACAAGAGACATGAAACAAGAGACATGAGACAAGAGACATGTGACAATGGACAAGAGACATAAGACAAGAGACAAGAGACATGAGACAATGGACACGAGACATGAGACAAGAACATGAGACAAGAGACAAGAGACAAGATATATGAGATATGAGACAAGACACAAGATACGTGAGACAAGAGACGTAAGAAAAGAGACATGAGACGTGTGACAAGGGAAATGAGATAATAGACATGAGACAAGAGAGATGAGATATGAGACAAGAGACATGGGACAAGAGGCATGCGACAAGAGGCACGAGAAATGAAACAAGAGACATGAGACAAGAGACATGATACAAGAGGCAACAGACATGAGACAAGAGACAAGAGACACGGGACAAGAAACAAGAGACAAGAGGCATAAGACAAGGGACAGGAGACAAAAGACATGAGGCAATGGACATGGGACAAGAGACATGATAACAGGGGCATTAAACAAGAGACATGTGACAATATACAAGAGACATGAGACAAGAGACATGAGACATGAGTCATGAGACAAGGGACATGAGACAAGAGACATGAGACAAGAGACATGAAGCATTATACAGGGGACATGAGACAAAGAGACAAGAGACATGAGACAAGAGATAACGGACATGAGACAAGAGACATAAAACAAGAGACAGGAGACATGAAACATCAGACAAGAGACATGAGACAAGATACAAGAAACGATACATGAGACCTGAGAGATGAGACAATTGACATGAGACAAGATACATGAGACAAGCGACATGAGACAAGAGACCAGAGGCATGAGGCAAGAGGCAAGGGACATGAAACAAGAGACATGAGACAAGAGACATGAGACATGAGACATGAGAATGACACAAGAGACAAAAGACATGAGACATGAGACAAGAGACAAGGGGCATGTGACAAGAGACAAGAGGCATGAGACATGAGACAAGGGACATGAGACAAGAGACATGCGACATGAGACAAGAGACAGGGGACATGAGACAAGAGACATGAGACAAGAGACAAGAGACATAAGACACGAGGCAGTGGACACGAGACAAGAGAATGAGACAAGAGACATGAGATATGAGACAAGAGAATGAGGCAAGAGACACGAGATATGAGACATATGACATGAGATGTGAGACATGAGTAAACAGACAAGAGACATGAGAAATGAGACTAGGGACATGAGACAAGCGACATGAGACCAGAGACAAGAGACATGAGACAAGAGACAAGAAAAATAAGACATGCGACAAGCGTTATGAGACAAGAGATACTAGACAAGGGACATGAGGCAAGAGACATGAGGCAAGAGATAAGAGAGATAAGACATGAGGCAATAGACATGAGACAAGAGACATGAGACAAGAGACAAGAGACATGAGACAAGAGACATGAGACGAGACATGAGACAAGAGACATGCGACAAGATAGTCGAGAAAACAGAGAAAAGGGACATGAGAGAAGGGACATGAGAGAAGAGACAATAGACAAGATAGAGAGATGAGACAAGAGACATGAGACAAGAGACATGAGACAAGAGACATTAGATAAGAGACGTTATAAATGAGACATGAGACAAGATACATTAGTCACGACACATGAATCAAGAGCCAAGAGAGATAAGACAAGAGACAAGCGTCATAAGGCAAAAGACACTAGACAATGGACATGAGACAAGAGACATGAGGTAAGAGACAAGAGAGGTAAGACATGAGGCAAGAGACATAAGACAAAGGACATGAGACAAGAGACATGAGACATGAGTCAAGAGACATGAGACTAGAGACAAGAGACAAGAGACATGGGACATGTGACAAGAGACATGAGACAAGAGACATGAGAGAAGAGACAGGAGAGATGAGATATAAGACAAGAGACAAGAGATATGAGACATGAGACATGAGACAAGAGGCAAAAGACATGAGACAAGAGACATGAGACAAGAGACATGAGACAAGAGACATGCGACAAGAGACATGAGACAAGAGACATGAGACAAGAGACATGAGACAAGAGACATGAGACACGGTACAAGAACCAAGAGACATGAGACAAGAGACACGGGGCAAGAAACAAGAGACAAGAGACATAAGACAAGGGACATGAGACAATATACATGAGGCAATGGACATGGGACAAGAGACATGAGAACAGGGACATGAAACAAAATACATGAGACAAGAGACATGAGACAAGAGACATAGGACATGAGACAAGAGACATGAGATAATGGACAAGAGACATGAGACAAGAGACATGAGACAAGACAATGAGACAAGAGACATGAGACAAGAGGTAATGGACATGAGTCAAGAGACATGAGACACGGTACAAGAAACAAGAAACATGAGACAAGAGACACGGGGCAAGAGACAAGAGACACAAGAGGCATAAGACAAAGGACATGAGACAATATACATTAGGCAATGGACATGGGACAAGAGACATGAGAACAGGGACATGAAACAAGATACATGAGACAAGAGACATGAGACAAGAGACATGAGACAAGAGACATGAGACAAGAGACATGAGACATGAGACATGAGACAAGAGACATGAGACAAGAGACAAGGGACATGAGACAAGAGTCATAAAACACAGAGATAAGCGACATTAGACAAGAGACAAGAGACATGAGACAAGAGACATGAGACAAGAGACGTAAGACATGAGACAAGAGACATGAGAGAAGGGACAAGAGAGATGAGACATGAGACCTGAAATAAGAGACATGAGACAAGAGACATGAGACAATGGACAAGAGACATGAGACAAGAGACATGAGACAAGAGACATGAGACAAGACAATGAGACAAGAGACATGAGACTAGAGGTAATGCACATGAGTCAAGAGACATGAAATAAGAGATAGGAGACATGAAACAAGAGACAATAGAATGAGACATGAGACACGAGGCAAGGGACATGAGACAAGATACATGAGACAAGAGACATGAGACATGAGAGATGAGACAATATACATGAGACAAGATACATGAGACAAGATACATTAGACAAGAGACATGAGACAGGAGACAAAAGACATGAGACATGAGACAAGAGACAAGGGACATGAGACAAGAGACAAGAGACATGAGACAAGAGACATGAGACAAGAGACATGCGACAAGAGACAAGAGACAAGAGACAAGAGACATGCGACATGAGACAAGAGACATGAGACAAGAGACATGCGACATGAGACAAGAGACAAGAGACAAGAGACATGCGACATGAGACAAGAGACAAGAGACAAGAGACATGAGACAAGAGTATAAGACACGAGGCAACGGACATGAGACAAGAGAATGAGACAAATGAAAATCAGTTACGACTTTCCACATGTTGCTGGAGCCTGCGTGCTACTATCTTTTCGAGGACTTTGCTATACGTGTTTTGCAGGGTTGTGATTCGGTATCCATTAAGTCTGGAGTGGTGCTACACCTGGATTTGGGAGTGGGGCCAGGTAGCTATGCAGCCAATTGTGGGGTGTTTCCGCCGTATTGATGCTTAGGTTGAAACAAAGAGCCATCTCCTCCAAGTACCCATCATTTATGTTCCTCATATGAGAGTACATCACCCCATCTGGACCTGGCGCTGTGTCTTTAGCCCGTTTCAGTACCCGTCTAATGTCCTCCACTTTAATCTCACAGTCCTCCTTCCTAGAGACCCGTGACAAGGCTTCTCTAACATTATCTCTAATAGCTCTATCTTGTTAGGAAGAAAGGAAGACAAGACGAACATGATTTATTCATAAACCCGTCACTCTAGCAACGACTACTTTGTGTTAGGAAGAAAGGAAGACAGGACGAACAAGAAGAATTGTTCATGAACTCTTAACTCCAGCAACGACTACCTTGTGTTAGGAAGAAAGGAAGACATGACGAACAAGAAGAATTGTTTATATACTCGTAACTCCAGCAACGACTAACTTGGGTTAGGAAGAAAAGAAGACAAGACGAACAAGAAGAATTGTTTATATACTCGTAACTCCAGCAACGATTACCTTGGGTTAGGAAGAAAAGAAGACAAGACGAACAAGAAGAATTGTTTATATACTCGTAACTCCAGCAACGACTACCTTGGGTTAGGAAGAAAAGAAGACAAGACGAACAAGAACAATTGTTTATATACTCGTAACTCCAGCAACGATTACCTTGGGTTAGGAAGAAAAGAAGACAAGACGAACAAGAAGAATTGTTTATATACTCGTAACTCCAGCAACGATTACCTTGGGTTAGGAAGAAAAGAAGACAAGACGAACAACAAGAATTGTTCATGTCACGAATTTGCAGCCTTTACTTCCCAGAACAATTTTCGGTTCACTTTTGATGAGCCATGTAGAGGATCAACAGACGAACAAAACTGTTTTCTCTATATTCAAGACTATATAGTCTTGACGTAAGCTTGCAAAGCCTGCAAGTAAACAAACCAACACAGATGGCTTTCTATTTGGGAAGTTAATTTGACACCAGTACCGGTCACCCCCAGAGGTTATCAATCCAGCCAGACTGGAGGGCAGACTCAGGGGACTGAATGGTAATTAAAACCAACCAGGCATGACGCAAGCAAACCTTGTTTATTAACAGAGTTGTAATCTGGCAGCTGACCATGAGAACCTAATTGCTCCTTTGACATGACACCTGATAAGCATAGCTAGGAAATCGCCCAACCGCGATGGCTGACCTCAATCTGAAACAGACTAGAGGTGCAAGGTGTGAAATCACTGATAAGACTCAGGGGGCTAAAAATTGTCACTCACAGGTGTGAGAGCTAGTGTGCATGCAGAAAGATTTATGACTGACATGCTGGGAGATAATGTGTCTGGACTGAAGGAATGTTAATTGCATTTGGGAAACTAGTTAAATAGGCTGTTAGCTCTGGTCATGTTAGAAATGAAAAAATCTCTGAACAAGTAGACAGCCAGCTCAATATTTGTAGTCATATGTATGATTCTTATGTTGCTAGATTTCACTAGGAGAATTATTTCTTAGTAACTATCTTAAGTCTTGTAGATGTATGTACTGATTTTTAGTCTATATCTGACATAGGTTATTTCAATAAATATCATTGTCTAAGTATACTTTTAGGGGTCTTGATAGATTCTTGTCATTTCTTTGTACACTATCCTAGTTGCCTTTACTTGTGTGTGCATTTGTTGTACAGAATATAGTCAACTGACTATACTTTAATTCTTACCACAGCAGTGGTGACTAAACCGGACAGATCCGCAATATAGCTGGTCTGTGTGGTCACTTAAATTGGACTTGTTGTATATCTCATTTTGTAGGTATACAATATTATTACTCATTAATAATGCCTTATGCTATTATGTTGAGTATCATTATATGTCTATCTTGAAGTAATATAATGTATGTATATCGGAGGTTGATATAGTTGAATTGTCATATGCATAATTTGTGTATATGTTCTGTAACGTATATGGAAACTATGTTTCCCGGTTGGTTGTAGATAAGGATATTACTTACTTTTTTGCATTATACAATGTAAGAAAGAATAGCCTTATATGCTATTTTGTATTCGTATACCTTAGATTTATTTGATGTGATTTGTTATATGGTAACTCACTAAGAATAAGTTGGCGTTGTGCTATTGTGTTCGCATGGACACACTGGCCATCGATTGTGTTGGAAACGGAGGTGTAATGGTACAGACATTAACCACAATTGTTATGGGGTATATGGTGCTAAACCTTTTTCATCGTATGGTGGACGGTAATTCACGGAATTCTGGCACAGATACTGGTCACGGCTTGTAAGCCCGGATGATCAGGCATTATTATAATACCATTACCGACCCTGTGAGCTGCTAAACCAACTTTGGACGGAGCGGCTGTACGACACAGAATTTCTGTATTAGCGACATGGACATGGGGCGGCAGAAATGTAATCATTAAAGGCGTGTGAGATAATTGAAAATCCGTCCCAGACTAAGACAATAGAGAGAAGGAGGATGGTGAACGCAGTAGAGCTGGAAGATAAACTTGGCCAGACTGGTCATTGGATATGTTTGTGTTATGATATGTATTACTTAGGATTTCACTGATGTAGAACTAGATATAACACATTCTTGACTTTCTTCAAAGCTCTCACAAGGTGCACCTATGTTACAGATCTCAAGAACGAGTGACGACTAGGTAGAGCTAGGACTGACAGGGTCAGAATACCGGCAAGCTGTTTTTTTTTTTTTTTTTGAGTCTACTGGAGAGTGGGGATCTGGACCACAGATCCAGATAGATCAAGTAACAAATTTATGTTTCTCATCACTATCTATATGATATCATCATCATCATTTTGAATAACATCCAATGTTTAATATGATTAGTAAATAAATGTTGTAGTATTGTAACTCATAGTTCTGTCATTATATTTTTTTCCAATTGTCCATACGTGTTCTGTGTGTACATTGGTGGGGGTTCACTTACACACCAAGGAAAGGAGCAGTCAGGGAGAAAAACCTGTACTAGGATAGTTGTCCTTAAACTTTAATTCAGACTTTAAAATCTATCCTAGCTAACCTTCTCTTTCCTATTCCTTGGCGAATATTCAGCACAGTTCATTTCAATTTTGTAACGAGCCACTTAGAGCTGTACGTTGGATATTCATGGGCCTAATCTATAGTTCAGCCATATAGATTTTGTCCCTAGTCAGTTTCTGATTATTTGGGGTTTCTCGCCAGTGAATAATACTTTCATCTAGCCAGTGGGGCACCCCGACTTCTGACAGTTCATAAACTCCTAACTCCAGCAGCTACTGCTATAGGTAAACAATACAAGAGGAGATGATGGAGAAGATTGATTGTTCATATTCTTGCAGTTCTAGCAACGTCTACGTTGGGTCAAGGAGAAAAAAAGAGAAGACGAAGAAGAATTGTTCATATACTCGAAGCTCCAGCAATCACTCCTGTGTGTCGGGAAGAAAAGGAGAGAAGACAAAGAAGAAGAAATTAACATCTCGGCGATGGATGTCGTTCTTACATGCATGAAGATAATCTTGCCGACTTACCTCCGCTGACGTGGATTGCGCAGATGAATTGGACTATGAAACCACGGATCTCGAACATGGGTATGACGACGGCCGAGCTACAGAAGATGTGAACTTCGTCGCTAACGGTAAAGACTTTCTTCCTGAAGCACGTGTTAGGCAAACCATTCATTCTGACGTCTGGGATGGAGAGCACCTCTGAAACAGACAAACCCATCTGAAGCTTGGTCAGTTACAATACAAAAGCAACGGTTGCAACAGGATATCAGCATCTTCATCCAGTGCCTTGGTGGATGGCGTGGATGATCATGCCTCTGCTCAAATTGCACTCCGAAGTCATGGATCAATCCGTGTGTTGACCCCCTTCCCTGTTATAACAAAAGACTATCAAGAATGTTCTCACACTGTCATCCTCTGTCTCTTTTCGCAAATCTTTCCAAATGTCACAGCACGTTCCAGTTTTTGTCTTCTCATACTGTGGCCAAAAAAAAAAAAAAGATGACGGTCGCTTTCTGATGTTTGTGATACGTTAACTTTTGAGACTCAGCTTCCATTAAAACGTTATTATTGCTCATTTTGGCTGTCCAATTAATTTTCAGAATTCTTTAAAACCACATCTCCAATGTCTCCAGGGACGTTTCCAGCGTGTTTACTACAAGGGTAAGTTAATAAGTAAGTCACCAATGGTAGTAGAAAAATAACTAAATATGATAACAACTTGAAACCAGTTTATTTGTATACATGCATTGTCGCTTTATTTCTCAACATAATTTCCACCATCATTGATGCACTTATCCCATAGTTTTATCAGTTCTCTCAAAACCGACTGCATAGATCGGGATGGCGTGTTCTCATTTACCTGCCATCCCACAGAACTGCGTGACTTAATTATTGACTCGCCCTCGTAACTTTTTCTACCCAGCTATGCACCGCTTTACTGGAAATCGCTAGGGGCTAAGTCCACTGTAAACCCACCTTGGCGGGAGACATTTCGCGAATGACGCCGAAGTTGAATGTGAAGTGAAAACATGGTTTAGAAAACATAGCGCGCAGTTCTATACAGCCGGTTTGGGAGAACTGATAAAACTATGGGATAAGTTCATCAATGTTGGTGGAAATTATGTTGAGGAAATAAAGGGCAATGTATGTATAAAAATAAACTGGTTTCAAGTTGTTATCATATTTAGTTATTATTCTACAGCCATCTGTGACTTACTTATTAACTTACCCTCGTAATTGTCCAGGATTCGCAGACGTGCGTTAAAAATGGTTCTTTGTAACATGCAAGAATCCTTTTTCTAACTTTCAAGGACAGCGACTTATTCCAGCGGGATATAACAATTTAAACTAAACACGATGCCATACCATCGAAATCACTGCAAGACGGTCTGCTTCCGATTCGTCTACGGGTGGTCAGTATGACCGAATGGAAAAGAACGTTTGTTATTAAACATCCGGTGTGCTGATTTCGAGGTAGCGGGTTCGACCCCGTACACCAGACAGTTGGACAAAACTGTTGACTTCTCATCCTTAACTTGGGGGCGTAAATTACAACTTCCTCTGAAGTCGGAGCGGGTTCACCTGATGCCGAGGAACACCGTCACAAGACGGCGGGAGATTAGTCTCGCGGCTTATGGTCAAAGGGAAACCACTGAGCGATTTCTCGCCGGAGGGACCCACGTAGTTGACTTGCCTCCCTTGTTACCATCGAGAATCGTTTAGAATCGTCTAGATTCGCGAACCTTGCTCTGCATTACGGCACAGTTACTAGCCACCGCACGGACAGCACGGGGAAGGTCGCTTAGAGTGTAAGCGAAGTTGTAGTCGGGCTGACGATCGAAGGTCAACTGGCTAGCGAAGCCAGCTGAAGTGCAGCTGTGCTATTCGCAGGACGTCGTTGATAGTGGTTGAGTTACCTTATGCATGTTGTTTAAAGAAGCCCTACAGCAGGGGTGGCCAACATGAGACCCGCTGGCCGCATGCGGCCCACCGGGGGTTATGTTGCGGCCCGCGGAGCTAGGTCAAATGAACATAAATGTTAACTTTATTGTACATATCACCAAAAGAACATTACATCATGAGTCGTGGTGACATATTTCCATTATTTTATGCCTATCAACGACACTTGGATTCCCTATTAAACTGTGTATTCAGAGGTAACAATGTTAATTCGAGGCCAAGCCCAATTTTCTAACCATAACACTTAAGCCGCCGGTACGTTTGAAGTTGACAGGAGTTGGAAACTGCTTCTACACGACATAGGAACAGAACACATGTGACCATCTTGTGGGTGACAAGAAGACGGGAGATGGCAACACTACTGCCCCCCCCCCTCCCCATCTCTCTCTCTTTCTCCAGCCCGGCCCTTTCCGAGACACCATCCCCATCAAGCTGTCATGTTCCGTGCTAAAAGTGCGCCTAGGATATGTACATTAAAATAAATCGAGTGGATGGATTGAATTGAGACGTTTTTAAGGGGTGACACTGAGAACTTTAAGGAGTCTGAAAAATGCTTTTCTAGCAGTATTTTCCGTATTGCATACAGTGGGCTCCAGGATGGTGGACTGTGCCTTAGCCGAACATGAAGCATAGTACAAATGCTCTAGCTCTCATATGGAGTGGCTGATTCATCGGCACAGGATAAAAAGGATTCGCCTTCATATTGCTGTAAGAGCAGAATTTCCTTAATATTATTTGCTCTCCAAGTTTAAGGCAACCTCAACATTACAGAAGTCCATTGAGTGAATGATCAATGTATATAAGAGGATGGCCTGGCCAACAACAATGTGTCTACTACTCAAGTAAATACACCGAATGAGTCCTCTCTTCATTGCTAGTTGTTAAATTCAGGAGAAGGGTTATGAACATTGTCGAAACCTGGCAGTTATCCAGATGGACATTTACAAAACATGGATTGTTTCCACTTGGACATTTTTAAAACCTGAACTTTATCTATGAGGACATTTTGAAAACCTGAACGGCATCATCGTGGATATTTTTCACCGCCTGAAACTTATTACTGCCCGTCGTTTATCATGTATGGATAATTTCCATCCTTGACTAATATCATTATGGATATTTATGACTCTTGAAGTTTATCTGCCCTATGGATGTGTATAACTCCTGAAGTTTATATGCCCTTTGGATATTTATAAAGTTTGAACTTTATCTGAACTATGGCCATTTATAACTCCTGATGTTAATCTGCCCTGTGGATATTCATTACTTCTGAGGAAATTTATTATCAGGTATATTTCACCGCTTGATGAATATTGCACTGGATACTCCCAAATCCGGAACATTTAGCAGAATGAATATGTGCACCTTGGGAACTTGTTAACCTGGCTAGTTCTACTCCAGTGACTTGAACATGAACATTCGTAAAGCGAATATTATGGACCATAGACTGTAGGAACCATGGTGGTTTACTTTGTGAAAAGACCTTGTGGTATTAGATATAAACTCTCTGTTCCTGATATTTTTCTGAGTGGATGTTGTTGAAGGAATAAATAATATTGGTTGGATATTGGCTGAGAACATCAGCAAGAAAGGTAAGATTAATATAGATTATTAATATTATTTTGATGTGGGTTTTTGTTATGTGAATATTCATTATGTGTATTTGAGGTATTATGTAACCATGGCGTCAACTAGTAAAGACGTTGGACCAAAGAAGAGAAGAATCACAGAAGAATTAAGAAGTATTCAAGACAGGTGGCCTATATACTATTGTTTTCGTGGAAATTAAAACAAAGCTCATATGCTTGATATCCAACGAACCTGTTTCTGTCTTGAAAGAGAATAACATCAAACGGCACTACGAGATTAAACATGCAAATACGTTTTATAAGTACAAAGGGCAATTTCGACAAGACCAAGTAAATTACTTTAAAAAAAACATTTCTGCGCAACAAAGGATAATTGCTAGAGCGGGTTCAGAGTCAACATGCTATGTAAAGGCTAGTTATGCGGTATAAAAAAAACGAAGCCATATTCAGATGATGAAATGGTTAAGGGATGTTTGGAGAGCGTCGTTGAAACTCGGTGTCCAGAAAAGAAGAAGGATTTCTTTAAAAAATAAGTCTGTCTCGTCAGGCTATTGCTAGACGTGTGGACGACATTGGAAAATATATTGAAGATAATTTGAAAAGTCGAGCATCCAACTTTATATTTTATGCTCTAGCAGTGGATGAAAGCACATATATGGCAGAGACTGCCCAACTGGCAATTTTTATCGTGGGTGTTGATCATCATCATCATCATCATCACCATCTTCTTCCACTTCTGCCGTCAAACGTCGTGGGGAGGAATAATTTGCGTTCCAGCGCACGGTGGGCGGCACTGGATAGTGTCATTCCGTGTGGCTGTACAATGTCTTTGATGTCGTCAATCCATTTTCTTCTTGGCCGTCCTCTTGGTCTCGTCGCAGATGATCTTTGATGTAAGGCCAGTAATGGTAGTTGCTGGTGTTGCGTTCTAACAACATGGCCAAACCACCTGAACTTCTGTCTTTCAATAAATGTGGCACAAGGTGTTGATCCCACAGTCTGTCTGATAATAGCATAATAGTTGACATCCATTTTAAAAAGACAGACTAATTAGCTGCTCTGTATCCACCTAAGGACACTACTAAGTTACGAGATTTGTTAGAAGCAGTTACATCGACATTGAATTGCTTTTTGTTACAACTTAACAACTTATCGGGCTTAACAACGGATGGTGCCCCAGCAATGGTTGGGAAACCCGAAGGTTTAGTAAAATTGATTGAAAATGAGGCCTCCAAAGTCGGTAACACTTCAATGCTTAATTTTCATTGCATTAATCATCAGGAGAAGTTATGTTCGAAGGCCGTCAAAATGGACCATGTCATGAAAGTGGTCGTCAAAATAGTGATCTTCATGAAGTCGAACGGGTTAAATCACCGTCGGTTCCAAGAATTTCTAGTCTTTGGACTCAGATTATCATGACGTTACATTTTATGCAAAAGTAAGATGGCTGAACCGTGCCAAATTGTTGAAAAGAGTGTTTGATTTGCAACACGAAATACAATCATTCTTTGCAAGCAAGTCGAACAGTATCCCAGAGTGTGAAGACAAATAGTGGATTTGGGACTTTGCATTTCTGGTCGATATAACTAGCCACCTAAACGACGTTAATACTCATCTACAAGGGAGAGGTAAATTAATTAACAAGATATATTTTTTTTTTGTTTAAATAAAACCAGGCAAGCGTTTGAGCACGATCTCACCTACCAGGAAGCGACTATGTGGTCGAAGTTGTAGCAGGCTTGCTTATTTACTTTAATTAATAACAACAATAAAAAAAAAATAATTAGGTGCTTGACCCGGTAGGAAATATTATTTTCGAAATTTGGCCCGCCTGCTGAAAAGGTTGGCCACCCCTGCCCTACAGTTTCTCCAGCATGCTGACCAAGTTATAGTTATTTCTGTGTAATGAAGGTAATTGAATTTATTGTTATAGTAGTTAAGTGTTGATGTGCTTGAGCGTCCGAGAGCTCCGCGCAGACAGTTTAGGCGTCGTGTAAAGTTAGTTCAAGCATATTAACGAGACCTGATTAAGTGGGACATAGCCAAAATTGGGTGTGGGCAGGATGGCTTTACAATCCATGATTAAATCGCATCTTATATGAAAGCAGCTATAATATAGCCACTTAAGAAGGGAAATATAGACTCAGGGCATTGAGGCCTCTAAAAAGAATATATGCATGACCTGTCTTCATGATAGTAATCGTCGGATGGGGTCGACGTGGCGGATAGGTGCGACGTGTACATCCTAGGAACACGGCGGACGACGGAGTGAGTCAGCGGGACACCTAAACCCTATCGAGTGATACCTCGATCGACAGAGGGGAACGAACGACGACGTTTGCCAGTGTCTGCAGAAGTGGCGGACGATCGACGGAGATGATGAAGACCGTCTCCATAATTTCGGATGGCTACTGGATTTTTTTTTCCACTTTCCTCTTAACTGTCCTGTACCTATTTAGTCCTTGAGGGGGAATACTAGGAATGGGTATTAGTTATTCTTGATAGGTACAGTGAACGAAGTGGAACCGAGGGGGCAGATAACGTTCAGTAATTTATACTGCTGTTCCAGTGAACAGCGACACGGTTTTAACTACTCACCTGATTAGAAAAGGGTGAGAGATTGGGTGGGATATCACTGCTACATGGAGGACAGACCATGCATTTCAACTAGGAGCAAGGTCACCTGCTACATGGAGGTGGAACCAATGTATTTACCTGACGACGGCAGTTGACTAGATTGGAGGTACACCTGGCCTACAGGGAAGATGGGGCAAGAGTGGATACATGAGAGGGGTTTGCAGATATATGGAATTGAGAGCCCAGAGAGAAACGAGAAGTGAGACGAACAGAGAAGGGTTCGGCAGAGTCGTCGAATATCCCTCCAACGGGGTCATTACTCCTAATACTAATGCCTAACCTTTCATGCAATGAAAGACTGAGACTTTTACAGGGAATCCTGCATCTCACCTATGACTGACCGACGAGACTTGTCCGAGCTGCATCCCAGTCTTGAGTGACGTAGCGGTTCCGGGAGCTGTCTGACGGATGAGAGTCCAGGTTTATCCCAGTCCACGCCATAGAAGATGAGAAAGGTCACAGGAACATATATATTGTTTATTTAATGTATCCTTTGTATCTGATGGCGTAACCCCATGTTTGGTTGCGCGCAGAATGCTGTTACACGTTGCTATTACTAGGTCGTTTCTTTGCAGAGCCTACCTCGGAGTGTGTGCTGACCAGACCAGCTTAGGCCAGGCAGGAGAGAGGAACATGGAGCGACAAGAAGCCAGTGTCGGCGAGAGTTTCCTAGATAAGGCAGGTAGCACTCAGTCGTTCCAGTGGAATAATTGTCCACCGCCTAGAGTCTTCGCCGGGCAGCCCAACTGTCCAGTATCAGCCACGTAACAGCCAGCACCACCTATCTCCTATACCTCAGTCAGGTAACAGTTAATAGTATCCTGCTACCTCAAGCCATGGTGGTGCGAGATGTTATATAATTCACAGTATCATGATGTTTCTGGCCCTGCTGCTAATTGACATTGTGTGATGAACGGAGTTATGTGGTTTTGACTCAAGACATCGGAGTCCTGTGATTGAAGACTCTTTGATCAACTGTGTTCAAACCGAGTACGACTTGAGGCGGTGCATCCATGGGTATTCTAGAGACTTGTTGTGAATAATCGCCTAGCACGATGATATTATGGATGACACGACCTTCATGCTATCATAATTGGTGAACACGCCGGCAACTGCAGCCTAGTCCGGACCATTCCAGGGAGGTTCTGCCGCGGCCGGGTAAGACGACGCGGACAGGGTGGACCGAAACATGCACAGCCTAATGATGAGAGCTGTGATCCTACCCTGCTGATCTGGTGCCTATCTAGACTCTAACTGCCTACTTCTATCTATATCTATCTCCCTTGACGCTCTTTTGTACAATACAGTCATTCCTATTGTTTTGTTAATAAACCCGAGTTGAACGTCTGGATGGAGCACTAGAGGTTAGGGCCTATTGGTTGAGAGAGGGGAAGAAAGTTGAGTCTAGAAATCGGAGGGGTTGGTAGACGGAAAGCACCTGTACCCAGATCCAAGACTTATCCCACGTATACAATGTGGTAATATCTCCCCTCACCCCAGGGACTATTGCTACAGATATTAGAAATAGGAAAAGCCAACCCAAAAGCAAAAATCAGCCCAGTGTACTAGAAGCACATGTATGAACCACGTTTGAGCTCAAGGCAAGTGAACACAACAACATTTTAAAATAACTTCTACAGCAACCTTCAACCCCTCGACCCACTTTGTCGGGGAATAACTTCTGCATCAACCTTCAACCCCTCGACCCACTTTGTCGGGGAATAACTTCTACAGCAACCTTCAGCCCCTCGACCCACTTTGTCGGGGAATAACTTCTACAGCAACCTTCAACCCCTCGACCCACTTTGTCGGGGAATAACTTCTACAGCAACCTTCAGCCCCTCGACCCAATTTGTCGGGGAATTATGACACGTGTCCGCTTCCTTTAAGTCAAAGAGCAGGAAATAAAACAAAATAAATGTCATGCCCACGGACGAAACTGAATACCAACAAAGAATCACATCCAGCATTGATGAAATTGCTGTTACAAACTTTGAATGTCTTATCCCCATAATCAACAACTTGAAGACATTGATGTTACATACTTTGAATGTCTTAGTTCTATAATCAACAATATTGACGAAATTAATGTTACAAAAGTTGAATGCCTTAGTTCTATAATCAACAAATTGAGAAAATTTATGTTACAAACGTTGAATGTCTTAGCTCCGTAACCAACAACAATGACGAAATTGATGTGACAAACATTGAATGTCTTAGTTCTATAATCAACAATATTGAGGAAAATGATGTGACAAACATTGAATGTCTTAGTTCTATAATCAACAATGTCGCAAACATTGAATGTCTTATTTCTATAATCAACAATACTGAGGAAATTGATGTTACAAATGCTGATCTGTCTTAGTTCTATAAACAACAATATTAAGGAATGTGATGTTACAAACGTTGAATGTCTTAGTTCTATAATCAACAATATTAAGGAAATTGATGTTACAAACATTGAATGTCTTAGTTCTATAATCAACAATGTCGCAAACATTGAATGTCTTGGCTCTATAATCAGCACCAATCTTGAGTGTTCACAATAAGACGGGCCATAGGAAATATAAATGTAGAGAATAAAGGAAATGTGGCAGAACATCATACAACAAGTGAAATTAACACTTGTGAGAACATGTGTCTTTTCTGTCACTGCACAGTGGACATTTTTATGAGTGCTCAGTCATCCGATGCAACAGCCAAACCAAACTTAGTTGCGGTTACAAGTTCACGGCAAAGGATCGCCCCATTATGCTTCGTTCCTCTGCCAGTGAATATCACATAAAATGCTCCTCACTGTCCCAAGTGAAAAGTGGAACAGACAGGAGTCTCGACAAACCAACAGCCCGCACATGTAGACTATGTATAATGCCGCTGACAGAATGCCAACACAAAACTTCGCCACACAATTGCAAGGTCATCGTCGATGGAAGCAACAGTCACTTTAAAACCAGCAGCCACACATTACTGCATAAGGCAACACAGTTAGTTCAGTGACGGCGGGCCGGCCGCCATTTTTCTGAGCATGCACTTTCCGCTACACTTGAACGTTTGATTAATCAACATAGAACTGGTGCGATTTGTTGATATGCGCTGGAGGCGATGGTTAAGGAGGAGATCAGAACACCTATAAACCTGCTCGGAATGAAATAATAACGATCCTGTTTAATAACTAATACTGCTTGCTTGCTTGCTTTCGCTGGCTGTGAACTCAATCGTGAAGTCCTGTATGTCGGATCAGTGTGATGTCATACCGGACCTGAGGTTTGCGTGAGTATCCATTGTCCCATATCTGGATTATTGGTGTGCAGACTGGGGGTTCCTCGCTGTGCAGGCAGATACCCTCGTACTTCGGAAGAATCAGCGATCCTACTACGTTAGCCAGGACCCCAAAGCGACTTGTTGCCCAGGACGCACGACGAGGACGTGTTAATAGGTCTTGGCCAGTATAGAACCTGGCCCTGGTGCCTTGGAAACACCTCTGCGTCCCAATAATTAATACGACAGAGGTCGGCGTGGCCGGGAGCTTTATCCTGCTCGTGCTTATAATTTCTCAGAAGTGCCTTGCCGACTAGCGTGAGTGATCATGCCTTTCCGCAAATTGCGATCTCTAACGGCATGAATCAATTCCTGTGTTGATTTCCCTTCGTGTCATGACACTAGACTGTCAAGAATTTCCTCTCGCTTTTTTCTTCTATCTCTGTTTCATACATCTTAACGGTTGTCACAACATGTTGTAGTTTTTGTCTTCACATAATGTGGTCAAATAATGATGAATAACTATTTCTGATGTTTGTGATAATCTGTCGTTGCTACTTAGCCTCCCTCAGAATGTCCAGATCACTTGTTATGGCTGGCCAATCAATTGTCAGCATTCTTATATAAAACCACACCTATAAGGCTTCCATGGATTTTTTCAACCATTTACTAAATTGTCCAGGATTCGTATGGATGTTAGAACTGGTTTCTATGTAAAATGCAAGACGTCATTTTCTAACTTCCAATGACAAAGATTTATTGCGTGACATAATCTTCATTAGACTGGACAATAGTTTTGCTTGTTGGGGGGTACGGGGTGTCAGGCATTGGTAGCACATTTGGTAAGGATGACTCTCATGTCCTTTTCAGGACCCCTCCCCCACTGGTCCAAGCCTGACACCCAGCTCACGCCTGTGGCTCCTAGTAGCTGTCAGCATGCGACAGCGGCCACCCCCCGTGCAACAGCTGTGAGAGGCTGGCTAAACCATGCGGTGAACTAGGGTATACCTACCCAGCATGTGAAGACATGATCTGGCAGACTGCGCGGAAGAAATCATTCCTGATTCAACGGGCAAGACGGCGTTTACCTGCAAAGCGTTGTGGAACGTAATGAGCACGGCAAGGCACGTAGAGCGCCCTGGTCATCCATTGCACCTGTATTCGTCTCCAGTCGTCTTGACTTGTCCTGCCACTGGATTCAGATGGACTCAGGCGAGAGAGTGAGGTCGACGAATTGCGCAACTCTTCCTCACTTTAATCCAATTCATCGAGCAAGTCATTTTTCATCCAACGTCATATATCACCTTCAAGCCCTGTGGCGATGGGCCAGCGGCGAAGCGGCAGGCGTAGGTACGCTAGCAGCCGTAGTCGCAGACCTGCACACAGGCGGCTCAGGCCATATGGTCGTCTTCTACTGACCGGAGCAGCAGTAGGATTCGGCAGCCCCCTGAGCGACTGAGCAGCCCTCTATAGGAACACACTGCTCACCTCCATAGCATGAGGAAGGGGCTAGAAAAGGAGCCCTAAACATTGTCTGCTCCATCACTACCTAACCAGCTAGCCGCGGTTGGTGGGTACCCTAAATTGCGGTCTACATACAAACAAAGAAAAAACAGGTAAAGCTAAAAGAGCAAACCATATTCCCTTAACAATCGGAACTTGGAATGTACGCACCCTACTTGACAGAGACGGCGCGTCGGGTCAAGAGAGACGAACAGCACTGACTGGGAGAGAGCTGGACAGGTACAACACCGACATCGCAGCCTTGAGCGAGACACGACTTGCAGAAGAAGGTCAAATCTGTGAAATAGGTGCCGACTACACATTTTTCTGGAGTGGAAGGAAAAGCGAGGAAAGACGCCAATCCGGTGTGGGATTTGCCATTAAGTCGGCCCTGGTCGGCAAACTAGCTGGATTTCCAAAGGCTATAAACGACAGGCTCATGACAATTAAATTGCCCCTGCTGAATGAAAGGAAGCATGCAACCATTGTGAGTGTCTACGCACCAACTATGACCAATGAAGATGATGTCAAGAACAAGTTCTATGAGGACCTGCACAATGTATTAACATCTGTTGCCAAAGGAGACAAACTTATACTCCTTGGGGATTTAAATGCCATAGTAGCCAAGGACACCACCTCTTGGAGTGGCATTATTGGAAAGCACGGAGTCGAAAACTGTAACAGCAATGGACTCCTCCTTCTGACATGTGCCGAACACGATCTCCTGATTACCAACACAATTTTCCTACTCCCCATGAGAAACAGGACATCGTGGATGCACCCTCGATCGAAACACTGGCACCTCATTGACTATGTCATTGTCAGGAGGAGTAACAGACAAGACGTTCGGGTGACAAAATCCATGTGTGGTGCCGAATGTTGGACAGACCATCGTCTCATTATCTCGAAAATAAACATTCACATCAAACCACCACGGCGTCCTCAATGGGTGAAAATGCAAAAAAAAAAAAAACTAAATGTCACCCGCCTAAACAGCAAGAAAATGCAGCTGTCGTTTGAAAATATGCTGGAAGACAGCCTCAAGCCCAATGCTGCAGCTAACCAGGATATAGAAACAGAGTGGAGAGCCCTAAAGGACATAATTTAAAACACTGCTATGGAAATCCTGGGTCCAACCCCCCGAAAGCATAAAGACTGCTTTGATGAAAATTCCGCAGACATCAATCAATTGCTGGCCGAGAAACATCTTCTCCTCAAGGCACATTTGAATGACCCGAAGTCAACATAAAAAAGATGCCTTCAAGAACATTCAGAGAGTAGTGCAGCAGAAACTTCGGCATATGCGGGACTCCTGGCTGAGCAGCAATGCTGATGAAATTCAAGGTTTTGCTGACAGACATAATATGAAAAACTTCTATAACTCACTGAAAGCGGTCTATGGTCCTATATCACCAGGCACAGCTCCCCTCCTCAGTGCAGATGGGGGAACATTGGTCACCGATAAGAAAGACATCCTTCAGCGCTGGGCAGAACATTTCAGCAACATCTTAAAATGCAACTTCCTTCTTCGATGATGAAACCATCAACTGCCTTCACCAAGTTCCCATCAACGATACCCTTGATGACCTGCCAACCATAGTGGAAGTAAACAAAGCCATACAGCAACTCTCCACCGGCAAGGCACCTGGTTCGGACTCCATCCCGGCAGAGATACACAAGGCAGGTGGGGCGGTACTAACAGAGCAGCTTCACCAAGTCTTTACAAACATATGGGTGAACGAGACCATGCCACAAGATTTCAAGGACGCGTCAATAGTCCACCTTTACAAACGAAAAGGAAACCGCCAATCCTGTGACAACCACCGAGGCATCTCCTTGCTTTCAATTGCAGGGAAGATACTCGCCAGAATTCTTCTCAATCGCCTCACGGCCCATCTCGATCAAGGTCTTCTTCCCGAGAGCCAGTGTGGCTTCAGAAAAGAACATGGAACTGTTGACATGATTTTCGCTGCAAGGCAGCTGCAAGAGAAATGTCAGGAACAGAACTGCGAAATGTTCTCCACTTTCATTGACCTTACCAAGGCTTTTGATACAGTCAGCAGAGAAGGACTGTGGAAGATTATGGCAAAATATGGCTGTCCACGAAAGTTTGTCCAAATAGTGCGGCTGTTTCATGATGGCATGCAGGCAAGAGTACTGGAAAATGGTGAACTGTCTGAGCCCTTTCCTGTCACAAATGGAGTGAATCAAGGATGTGTCCTGGCACCAACACTGTTCAGCCTCATGTTTTCAGCTATGCTGACGAATGCCTTCGAGAACAACGACATTGGAATAGACATCAACTACCGCATGGATGGAAAGTTATTCAATCTCAGAAGGCTGAAAGCTAAAACCAAAATTGACAGCGACACCGTCAGAGAGCTCCTGTTTGCTGATGATTGCGCTCTATACGCCAACTCAGAGGCGGACATGCAACATAATGTTTCAGCTTTCTCACATGCCTGTGCCAACTTTGGGCTCAATATCAATTTGGAGAAAACTGTAGTTATGTACCAGCCAGCTCCAGGGAATAATCACACTGCCGAATATCAAAGTGAATGGTCATAGTCTAAGTGTTGTGGACAAATTCACCTATCTCGGCAGCACTGTGTTATAAGCTGTCACAATTGATGATGAAGTGAATGCAAGAATCTCCAAGGCCAGCGCGGTCTTTGGCAGATTGTACAAGAATGTATGGGACAGAAATGGAATAAGCCTGCAAACACAGCTGAAAGTCTAAAAGCAGTTATATTATCCACACACTGCTATATGCTTGTGAAACCTGGACTATTTATCAGCGACACGCTAGGAAATTAAACCACTTCCACAGTCTGCCTTAGGAAGTTACTGAAGATTAAATGGCAAGACAAGATTCCAGACACTGAAGTCCTAGAAAGAGAGTCCATGCCCAGTATCCACCTATACTAATGAAGAATCAGACTCGCTGGGCAGGTCACTTGACTCGCATGCCAGATCACAGGCTCCCTAAACGAATATTTTACGGCGAGTTGCGTTGTGGTAAACGTTCCCAAGGCGGCCAGAGGAAACGCTTTAAAGACACTCTGAAAATCTCACTGAATGCTTTTGGAATTCATCATGACACCTGGGAGACTACAGCAGAGACCCAAATTCGTGGCGTTCATCATTACGCAAGGGTGCAGTCACTTGTGAGGCAACCAGGACTGCAAGAGCTGTGAAGAAAAGGTAGAACAGAACACTGTGGAACTGTTGACATGATTTTCGCTGCAAGGCAGCTGCAAGAGAAATGTCAGGAACGGAACTGCGAAATGTTCTCCACTTTCATTGACCTTACCAAAACAGAAGGCAGAACAGAACACTGCAGAAAATCCTCCTCCAGAAACGTCAAGCATTCTTTGTCCACATTGTCAAAGAACATTTCGAGCCAAAATAGGCCTTTTCAGCCATCTTAGAACTCACGGCTCCATACTTTCAACCCCACCGGATGAAATGAATGGTCATCATCATTCTTGATGGACAAACAACAGTTTTGCTTGTCCCAAATCATGCTTCCCGTTTGTCTGGGTGTACGTTTTGCCGGCTGGTCTCCATCTTTGACTCCGGCATGACTGGATGAGTACATTCACGTGAGACAGGACGAGCGACACACATTGGAACGAAGGATAGTTGTCAATCCAGACTTACCTGTCTCGGACACGTGAAGAACCAACCAGGTCAACCGAAAGCTGACGTCCAGTTTAACTGTAAGCATCCTTGCTGTGGTGTTTGGGTTGCAAGTGCTTTCGTTGTGGTCCTCTAAGAACGGTGGGTTGCCATTGCCGAAGAAGTAGAGCAAATCGACTGCAAAAACATTGCTCCTTTGAATAATTGCTACAGTTCTTCTTCTTCTTCTTCTTCTTCTTCTTCTTCTTCTTCTTCTTCTTCTTCTTCTTCTTCTTCTTCTTCTTCTTCTTCTACCTCATCTTCTTCTTCTTCTTCTCTTCTTCTTCTTTTTTTTCTTCTTCTTCTTCTTCTTCTTTTTTTTTCTTCTTCTTCTTCTTCTTCTCTTCTTCTTCTTCTTCTTCTTCTTCTTCTTCTTCTTCTTCTTCTTCTTCTTCTTCTTCTTCTTCTTCTTCTTCTTCTTCTTTTTCTTCTTCTTCTCCTTCTTCTTCCTCTTCTTCTTCTTCTTCTTCTTCTTCTTCTTCTTCTTCTTCTTCTTCTTCTTCTTCTTCTTCTTCTTCTTCTTCTTCTTCTTCTCTTCCTCCTGCTTCTTCCTTCTTTTTCTTTTTCTTCTTCTTCTTCTTCTTCTTCTTCTTCTTCTTCTTCTTCTTCTTCTTCTTCTTCTTCTTCTTCTTCTTCTTCTTCTTATTCTTCTTCGTCTCCAGTTGCTGCTGCTTTCTCTACTTCTTCGCCTCCTCCACCACCTATTCTTCGTCTTTTTCTCCTACCCTTTTTTCATTTTCGTCTTCTTCTACTACTACTACTGCTGCTGCTGCTGCTTCTGCTACTGCTGCTACTACTACACTGCTTGTTCGTCCGTTTTTGCGTTTCTTTAGCAATGGGAGTTCGTCACACTTTGTTACGTGAGCTAAAGAAAAGAGTGTCGGCATGTATGTGTGTCAGTTTTGCTTCCTTTAGACAGTTTCCAACCAAGGTAACAGGCTCTGTCTACACTTCTGTAGGTGTTATATTTGCCAGACCAGTGTTCTTACCGTCTACTATTTGCGATTTCTAGCGTGCACAATTTGTACAAGGGATCTCCTGATTTCCGCCCTGATCCGCGAAGGCTAGGTAACAGCTCGCACTACCCACGACGTGATTAGGTGAGATTGGGGGGGAGGAGGGGGTTCGGTGGGGGGGGGGGGGGAGAGGGGCTGTGACGTGAGGTACACATGTTGGAAACATTCTCAGCCCATTGCAAGGAGCTAAAAAAGCATGCGACGGACAAGGTGACCTCTCAGTCACGCCTCCCCCTGGAACGGGTATTCTATATCAGTGTCCCAATTGAGATGTTAACGCTTGAATGTGCCGTGGAAGAGAACGGCATCCACTGTAAATGCATTAGGTCAAGGAAAGATGTATATATCCGCTGACTGCTGAATGTGTATCTGTGGAAAGATGTATATATGCGCTGACTGCTGAATGTGTATCTGTGGAAAGATGTATATATCCGCTGACTGCTGAATGTGTATCTGTTTCTATGTATGTATGTCTGCACTTTTGTCTGCCAGTCTGTATGCATACATTTCTGCATATCTGTTTGTCTGCCTGTCTGTATGACAGCATGTCTGACTGCCTGTTTCTGTGTCTATACGCCTGTCTGTCTGTATTCATGTATGCCTGACTGCTGTGTGTTAGTCTCTGTGTTTATCAGAACATCTGTCTGTATGCATGCCTGCCTGCCTGCCTCTCTTTTGTCTATCTGTCTCGATTATGCCTGTCTATATCTCTTACTGTTTTGTGTCTGTCCGTTTTTCTGTCTTTAGTGTGTCTGACTGTATCTCTGGCTTGTGTCTGTCTAGCTTGTGTCTCCCTTGTGTCTGTCTGTATCTCTGTCTCTCTTGTGTCTGTCTCTCTGACAATTTTGTGTCTGTCTGTCACTTTGCCTGCCTTATGCATGTCTGTATTGTGTCTGTATTCATCAGCAGGCTGCCTAAAGACAAAAGATGGAAACATCATAATAGAAAACGATCAGATTTTACATGTCAGATTATATGAAATCCCTTTATCATGATAACAGAGAAGAACAGTATGATATTCAAAATAATAATGAAGGACAATCAATTTTGAAGATGGAGTTTTAGAATGCTCTTAACCATATGAAATCTGGCAAGACCCGCGGTTCAGACAGCATCACCACAGAAATGATTAATGCTTTAGAAGAATACGGAATAGATAATATTACCAGACTCCTGAATACCATATATGATACTGGAGATATACCTTATGAATTATGTAATTCTGTATTTATTGCAATCCCAAAGAAATCAGGAGCCGTGGAATGTGATCTTCATCGAACAATTAGTATAATGAGTCACATCAGAAAGATTTTGTTTAGAATTATCATGCAAAGAGTTAGGAAGAAAATACAACCTAAAATAGGAGAGGAACAATGTGGGTTTGTAGAAGGCAAGGGTACAGTAAATGCTGTGTACATTCTGAGAACAGTAATTGAAGGTTCTATAGAAGTAAACACAGAGCTACACCACTGCTTATTGACTACACAAAGGCTTTCGATAAAGTGAGACATGTCGACATGATAAGGATGCTTGAAGATCTACAAATTGATGGAAAAGACCTTAGACTTGTAAAGAACATATATTGGAAACAACAAGCTGCCATAAGAGTTGATCATGAAGTAGACCAATATCAGCCTACTAAGAGAGGTGTGAGACAGGGATGTGTATTGTCTCCAGATCTTTTTTCCCTCTACAGTGAGGATATTTTCAGAAATATAGAAGATTTAAAAAGAATCAACTTTGGGGGACGATACATCAATGACATTAGATTTGCAGATGAAACAGTCTTGATTGCAGAGAATGAACAGGATCTGCAAAATTTAGTAGATGCGGTTGTTGCACAGCACACAATGAACAACTAGGGTTAGAACTGAATTGTAAGAAGACAGATTATGGTTGTCACTAGGAAGGAAGAAATACCACAATGTAATATACAAGTAAATGGGCATATTCTTAAACAAGTGAATCGGTACAGCAATCTCGGAACAGTCATAACATCTGATGGGAAATGTCTTTAAGAGATTAGAACAAGAATTGCCATGGCGAAGGTAGCCTTTTGAAAGATGAAAAACATACAGAACGATAAAAAGATATCAATTGAAACGAGAAAAAGAGTGTTGAAGTGCTACATAGAACCTGTACTTTTATATGGATGTGAAGTGTGGACAATGAGCAGGCACACTGAAAACATCTGATGGCTGTGGAAATGTGGTTTCTGAGAAAAATGCAAAGAATATCATGGACAGACATAAAAACCAATGAACAAGTCCCTCAAGAAACAAACGAAGATCATATAACTGATTAGAGACATTAGACGTAGGCAGTCAAAATATTTTGGGCATGTTATGAGAAGAAATTAATTAGAGAACTTGGTGACAACTGGCTGGGTCGAAGGGAGGAGACCAAGGGGAAGACAGAGACGTAAATACTTGGACGGCCTGGCAACGTGGCATGGTCGAGACAAAACACGGAGCTGATCCACGACTCTGGTGATCGAGTGAGATGGCTAAACATGACAGCCCACGCTTATCGGCATTGCACATGATAGATGGATAGTGTCTGTCTTGTGTATGTCTGTATCTCTCTGTCCTGTGTCAGTCGGTCTCACTGTCTGTGTTGTGTCTGTCTGTCTCGTGTATCTTGTGTATTAATCTCTCTCTGTCTTGTGTTATTCTGTCTTTCCGGTGTCTGTCTGTCTGTCTTGCGTCTTTCTTGTGTCTATCTCTCTGTATCTCTTGTGTCTGTCGGTCGTGTATTTCACTAGTGACTGTCCTGTCTCTTTGACTGTCTTGTGTCTTTATGTCTATTTTTCGTGTGTCTGACTGTCTTGT